>JAYMFT010034756.1:0-15842 GCA_038088735.1 Panulirus argus
CAGTACATCTGTTACAGAGCAACAGACACAGCCCAGCCGGAGGGCGTTACTGTGTATGTCACGCTGGCTGTACCGTCCTGTCCTTCTTCCCCGGAAGTGACCACAACACTGTAATTTGTTCCATGATTTGTCGCACCCACTGAACTGCATTGTTTTGATGCGTCTTTGTATATTTCTTGCTGGTACTTTATGGTGATGTTATAATTTCTGCGTATATATATATATATATATATATATATATATATATATATATATATATATATATATATATATATATAATGGTTGTTGATTCATATATGAACAAATTTTGTAACAAATTTTCTAGGTATATATTACCGACAATGACTGGTCAAAGAATGGCATTAAACTATAATGAGTCTTATGACATCCCACCTGATAAGCCATTTTCCCTTGAGGTCAGCTCTTCCTCAACTTTCAAGGGGGCCGGGCACCCTAGTGACAGGGAGCCTTAGCTTACAACCCTTTATAACCCTGAAAACAGTATTCGTAATCATAACCGGCATCCAGTATATCCTGGCTACTGGCTCCCGTTACGTGGATATATGACCATTTACATTCCTCTGGTCAGGTCAGTCAAGCTGTTAAGACAAACCACATCTCAAGATATCACATGAAGCGAACAAATCAGTTCCGGTTATTCTGCCCGACTGTCGCATCGGATATCAAGATCGGGTTGTGTCAGGTATCGCACGAAAAGGTTCCCCCCATATGTCTCTTAACCGAGTGTTCGTGGCTGCGTTAGTTCGTTCGTGTGAGAGAGTTTCCCGCCATTGCAGCTCTGTTGTGGTTTGATTACATGAAATGTCACTGGACACTTTCCCCTCCTCGGGTTATATGTCATTTTTCCCCCTATAATATCAACTCCGGACATTCTCTCTTCTTTTTTTTCTTGGTAAATGTCTGGCCATTGGTCATGAGCAGCCGTTGCTGGTTTGCCGAGGGGGAGGTCAAAGTCTCAGAATGGCTAGTGAGCATTTGCGAGCTCCATCCAGGGGTCAGCACCACTGTCGGCGGCCATCACCGCCGCGCTGCTGGTCACTGACCCATAAAATTACGTTGGTAATAGGCTAAAGTTGTAAAGGTTCCAGTTATCGAGACCGCCTTCGCCGCTGCTGTGCCGCTGTTCTACTGAACTTTTCCAAGCTACTCTATTAGTCTCTGGGGGTCTATGAGAAACGGCGACGGTTGCGTGTCAGTACTGCAACACGTATGAGTCAGGATGAATAAACCTGAAATTTCGTATCGTGATGATGGCAGTCTTGACGTAGCAATTATCACACATCTGGCACACCGCCAGGTGATCTCTCCTTTGCGATGGAGAGTTAATGTACCAGATGTGTTTGGCTTTCGTATTGCCTACGTGTTTGAAGTAAATACGTTTGGCTTCCTCTGTCGCTTTGGGGCAGAACAATAAATTTCCTCATCACGTTCGAGTCACCTGTTGCTAATGACAGGCAGGTCTCGCCAGAGAGAGAGAAAGGAAGAAAAAAGAAAATAATAGCCATGCGCAGCGGTGTGTTTCAAACCAATGATGTTATTTATTCACACAAAAATATTTTAGTATGACCCATGATTTTATAATTTCAAATTTAAAAGCATTCCGCTTTATGTAATGTGTGATATTGGATACAAAACTGAATCTATAGTATTGGTGGACGTTAGGCTTATCGTTGAGACGGTTGTTCGTCTTCAGGGTTGGCTGCTCTGATTTCTCTTAAGTTCGTAGAGTACAAAGACTGGTCGTTTGACTTCGAGTCATTAGAGTCAATCATCGGAGGCTGTGCTTTATGGCTCGAGAAGGTCATTAACCCACTGGTCACTTATGGTGTTAAAAGTCTGCCTCATTTTTTGTTTGTGGTGTGAACAATTCTTAACAAATTACAAGAGAATTGTTCATGGTTTATGTTAATCGTAAGCTGGATTAGAGAACATCTCACTCTAAAGTAGTCCATTATTCTCCTTGTTCTTAAAGAACAACCTTAGACCTGCATAAGCTCTTAGAAAAGTAGGTCTTGGAGTATCTCGGAAGTCTTTTGAAGAAAGGGGTCCTAGGGAAGTTAGAAATATATGTATAATATACATATAGATGGAAGCATTTATTCCCTCTTCTTCCAACCCCTGGTTCAACCGTTACTGTTCTAAGGCCATTCAGGCAAGGGATCTAGCATTCTCTATCACCACCCAGAGTACAAAACAGCTCACAGACAGTAAGAACCTAAGAGGTACAGAGACCGTATGAATAAAACATCACTGTACTAATTAAACGTAATCAGTGCCTACACACTACCTTCCTCCTCCACACGCCCCTCCAGATGCATTGCCCAGCAATAGAAACTGACCAGCACACCCAACACCAATCCCTATCGAGGTTCAGTGACTACCACTCCCACCTTGCTCAACACTGGCACCCAAGATCCCCCTAGACGAACTATTCATGAACCCACTGCATCCTTCATACAGGCTCTCAACACATCAACTCCAGCAGCCAGTCACGCCAGACACCACCTTTCGCACACCAGCTCTGCACCGGAGCCCCTGGAGCATGCTACATAAACTATCTTCTTACCGCTGGCCCCTCCAACCCACACTGCCACTAAGAAGGACTTACACAAATTAAAGAAAAGCAGACCGATCAGCATTCACACAATACATGGAATCGATGCTCCAAAACCTCAGTATCGGAGATTTCCCATCCCTAATTCATGCACCCCCACTCATCATTTCCAGCCAAGTCATCATAAGGCACACACCACAAGGACGTAGAGAGAAATATAACCCATTCTTCTCCCCACAAGTTACGGGCTTCACTAAACAAAGAAGCCAGCTCAGACAGAATTACACTCCATCAGTAGAAATCAAAGAACAAATCCAAACTCTAAACATCAGTATCATTAACCTAATCTCTAGAAGGCAGACTGCAAACTGACACTTTCCTTATCACAATAAAACCCCCAGCGACCAGCTCTGATGTATGTGAACGACTGTCTACACCAAACACACTAGGCCAGCCTCCACCAATGAAGCACTTCTGACCCAGTCCAATAACTTCCCGTCTCCCAAAGACCACACAATCATACTCGTGAGGCTTTTCTCAAAAATTAACCACAAACCAACCAGACACCTTAACAAGGAAGTCGTGAAAAAAATGTACAAAATCCATCCAAGAACATCTGCCATCCCACCTTTCCCTCCCACCGATACGCTTAGTGCATTAAGCCATAACAACATATCAAAACGACCCACAAAGCTCACTGGCTACACAACATCTGGAAACTTGCCAACATAATACCAGTCCTTAAACCCTACAAACCTCCTCCTTCTGCCTTATATTAGTGGCTACAGACATTAACAAAGCATTTGACACTGTCCCCCGAGACATCCGCACAGAGGAGACGAAGCAACCCACCACAGCAGTCGGAAAATAGTGGTTGGCCAGCTTCATAGTCCGCCGCCGAGGAAGAGTCACTCGTAACGGTTTCACTTCAACCCTATAATGGAGTTCTCCCACAGATCTGTCATATTCCCAACCCTCTTCAATCTCTTACAACATGACCACCCATTACCCCCAGCAAGCTTCAGTGTGAAGGTTCTCTCATACACAGACGACCTTACAGTTACAGCACAACACCATGACGCAATAGTAACAACATTAAGCATGCAGCACAACATTACACAATTGGAACAGAATGCTTGCGTCTCAACGAAAGTCTCCTGTCATCCATTTTAGTCCAAACAGAAACTAAAACAACTTCCAACCTCCAGTCACCTTGAATGGACAGTCACTCCCTCCCTCCTTTACAAAACATCAACTGCTCTCGGCGTCACATACGACACATACATGACATTCATCCCCCACACCACAAACGTCACCACGAAAGTAACATATAATCTGAATGCCCTTAAAGTCTAACTGCTAGGGAGGGAGGCCACCCGCCAGGGTGAGTGAACAACAGTCAGGGAGGGAGGCCATAACTAGGAAGACATGCACTCCACAATCAGGTCACACCGGAGCCTACGAACCACTGAGATCATGATATTAAGAACCGAGAAAACCACCTTGAAAATACCATCTATAGCCACCTGCCCATATATAAGATATATTGAGCCGTTACCCCACGGTGGCACTAATCTAAACACTCGATTTGCTAATGTGAAGACAACTCACGAGACCCGAGGAACCACTCTGAAAATAACTGAAGGCAGAGTCCAAGAGAACTGGAAGAATCTCGAAAGCCATCGTTGAAATAACTGTTGGGGGCCGAACACCCACGGTGGGAATAACCGAGACAGCGAGAGCCTACGGTGGGAATAACGTGTGGCCACCACCAGGAGGCGTCCTCCTGCCGGAACGATTAATTCTGGGAAAGTTGGCTGGTCAGTGACGGGAATGGCAGGGTCCCTGTGGGTCCGGTGACGTGGGTAACAGCCCCCACCTCTAACAACACTGCTATACAACACTGGCAGTGCCAACCCAGTCGTCTGTTCCATCACAGCAGCACTAGCCTATTGGCTGTTCCATCACAGCAGTGACAAACTATCATCTGTTCCATAGCAGTAGTGCCAGTTAGTTGTCTATTCCATCGCAGCAGTGCCAATCAGTCGTCTGCCACAACGAGGCAGTGCCACCGGTTTATATTTTCGCTATTGTAGAGCCAGCAGTCTGGCCCTCTTCAAGCAGAGCCCGCCCTCGTGTCTTTCACAGCAGCAGTGCCAACTGTCCCGATGTTCCACCTTAACAGTGCTACGGGTCACTTGTTTTCTTGTATAAGTGCCAGTTCTCGCCTCTAGATCAAGCTATAACCATACAACAAGGTAATCCAAACTGGTTTTGATCAGGCTCCGGTGCAGAGACTGGTACTCCAGGGAGGAGGGGACCAGGCTCTGGTACAGAGCTAGGTGCTGAAGGTGGTGTCGACTAGGCTCTCGTACAGAGCCAGACACTTCAAGAGAGTATTGTCCAGGCAGTGATTTAGAGCAGGAGACCCAGTGGGCAGTGAAATCCTTTGGACTTATAATACAGCAGTTTGTTTAATGAGAGAGAGAGAGAGAGAGAGAGAGAGAGAGAGAGTGTGTGTGTGTGTGTGTATAAAGCGAAAGGTAACAACCCGGTACACTTGAGTGTTTCGTACAGGAGGCCTCGCCTTGAGGCCTTAGAGGGCCTCAAATATACTTGGCATCAAGTGTTAGTTGAGCCCTCCTCTCCACCCTCCACCTCCCCCTTCCTACACCTGACAAAGACAGTAGCAGGTCAAACAAGATCAGATGGCGGTGGGAACTCCCTCGGGCACCAGTGCAGTACTCGAGATCAGCTGGTGGTGGGAACTCTACCCCGGGCATTAGCACAGTACTCTAGATCAGTTGACTGTGGGAACTCATCCCTCAGGGCACTTGGGCAGTACTCTACATCAGCTGTATCGGCTGGTGGGAACACACACGTAAGCAACAGAAGCTGTCAAAGAAACATATAGGACGAAGGGGAACCTTGTGATACAGAACATCTGAGCTGCCGACCCTGGGGAGACGCCCACAATCCTGGCCTACCAACTCAAACAAGCACGTTAACTATCAGTTTCTCGAAGTAACGCTTCATTAGTAATAGTAGTAGCAGTAGTAATAGTTCTTCAAAACCTTCGTGTCTTTCGTGCGTGCACACACACACACACAAAAATAGTTTTACTTGCAAGTCATTTGTGAATGAAGAACTGAAGAGAGGGTACGGTAACACAGCACACTGGTTTATTGGGTAATGTATAGAGGTGATGTAGCACAGCGCAAGATGCTACTGGAGGTGCAGGACTGTGGTAAGAACATGAGGTCGAGTGAGGTAGGATGAGGATGGTAGAGACAGGCTTGGCAAGAGTCCCACGGTGCTAGTGTAGGTGCAGGAGGTGAAGCAGTCGTTTCATGGGAGAGGTACTTAACTGCCGGATCTCGTGGAGCCTCTGCAGGAAGGATGGGCGAGCCAGTTTCCTCGTTAGTGGATGATTGCCATTTGTGCTTTGTACTACAGAAGGGAGAGGCCATAGGTGCCGAAGTTCAATCTTTAAGAGACAGACAATGGCGATGTCTCCTGTGAGTCCTAACGAAGGGTGTGCCATGAGAAAGGTGTGTCTGAGCCAGGTACTGCTTGGCTGATTCGCCTTCGGTGATGTCTGGTTGATAAGGGGCGGCCAGATCAGGTCATGTTATGAAGGTAGTCTTTGGGAATTATAAAGTCTCTAGATTGGCTGGGAAGACGAGAGGAGGCGGGTACACGATCGTTGGGGGTACTGTCGTTAAATTCAGAAGTGGTTTCCTCTGGAGTTAAAGGTCGAAGGTGGTTGGGTCTGATCTCTGACTTAAGTTGTAGTTTGGGTCATTCTGAGGTCAATGTAAGGTAAGTTGTCGTTAGCTCAGTGCGATGATTACATTGTGTGATATCATCATGAAGGACACGAGGACTGTGGTGTCCAGGCCACTGGGAATGTAAGTAGTATGAGGTTTTTTTTTATGTTGAAGGCTCCAGTCACGGACAAAAGTCCACATCAAGGCCGGGCTCTAATTAGAATATAGAGAGAACTGAGAAAGGGGGAAAAACAGGCAGGGACATTACTGGGAAAGTGACATGACCTTAGCCAGCATCACTATGGTAGTTATGATGTGAGTTCACATCAACAGGAAAGCTGCAGCGTCGCATTCTCACAAGCCTCTAGGAAAGGTGTGTCGTAACTTTACTACAGTGGGAGAGTGAATATGTCATGACCTATCTCGGCTAGACGCAGTTGTGTCGTAACACCGGGGGAGTTCATATGATGTTACTTGTCCCCACTAGACGCAAGTGTGTCGTAACCTTACATCACTGAGGAAGATGATATGACGTCACCTGTCCCTAATAGACGCAGGTGTGTCGTAAGGTCAACCCACGGGACAAGTTGACCAGGCTTGGGTACACTGCTAGAAAGTTGGTCTGACGTAAGGTTACTCTGAGGAAAAGGGATGCTGCTTCATTTGCTGACAACCACAAGAAAATGATGTTTATGTCACTAAACAGCTGGACGACTCAGGATACCATAACTTCCCGTGAACACGAGTGTCGTACCGACGAGGTCGTAAGACAGTGTTAAAGGGTCGTACCGTCGTATTCAAAGGTCGTAAGACCGTCTTAAAGGGTCGTATAATCGTGCTCAAGGATTGATGGTAACATTTCTTGGCTAAGTGCAAGTCATAGTTGTATATGTAATAAGTAGTGACTAATGTAGGTGGGGTCAGGTGACCGCTCTGAGTTAAGAGACTGCGGGTAAGGTAGTGGTTCTGAGTACGTGAGAGATGGTAGGTTTCTGTGGCCATCCTACGTGAGAGATAGTGGTTATTCATCCGTGAGAGGCTGGTGGTCCGGCAGTGGATGGTAGAGAGAGAGAGAGAGAGAGACTGTCTGGGTTTACCGACTGGTGATTGGCTGATCGCCGCCCACTCCCCGATTATTATTACCAGTTCTTTCAGATCAGCAAATACCGGGCACCTGATCATTGATTAGCATACAGCAACAAGGTTAAGCTGAGTTTACAGTATTATAAAAATAACGTCATATTCCCACGTACACAGCGTAACCTCAAGTGTAACAAATGTCAGGAAAATGGACCTCGTTGTTTCCCAAAGTAATTGTTTTATACGTTGTTGGATGTTAGAGCCAAACATTGGTGGGTGGACAGTCAACTAGAAGTCGTTATACAGGATGCGAAGGTTTTCCTCCTCTCGGTCGTCGTGTTATACACTGCCCGGGGGAGGGTGTGGGGGCAAGGCCTCCCAGCATAAGGGTAAACAAGTCAGTGGCGCGTCTCTCTGGCTTCTCACAAGTTTGCTAAAGTCTCAAAAAAAACTCTGCTTCCGGGATGAAATCCTCGCTAGGTCCTTTCCTCTGTTCCTGTTTATGGAACGTGATAATACAAGGAGAAGAAAAGGGTGTCCAGCGCCCGAACCCCATCCTACCCTGTTGGTCGCCTCCTACGACGCGTAGCAGATACGCGAGTTGTTTCCTTACACGCTTATCTCCAGAGATATAGGTGAGTTGTGATTCAGGATGAAAATTCGTGTGAATTAAGTAGCTAGGTGTTGTGTGAGGGAGATGGAGGAAAGGAAACCGAGTTCCAGCAACCCAGTTGTATGTGAGGCAGAGATTAAAGACAAAAACTTGGACCAGCAGCGGTGCGGTGCATTGCAAAAGGAAAACAAAAGTATCGACATAATTTTCCAAAGTGCGAGAGTTCCTGGAACGTTGTTAAGGCACACTGTCACGTGACAGTCTCTCTATCAGTACTCTTGTGTTTTTCATTCCCTATTTGTGTGTTTGCACATATGATAAGCTTTTTGTTGCTTTTATGTCTGTATGAAAGGTGTCAGAATTTCGGTAAAATGCCTGTCTCAATCTGTCCGTCGATGTGATCCATTTGGTGACGTACTTCCACATCCAGTACGTGACTGACCAGTCATGACACCATACTCTGCCAGAAGCTGTGACACCACTGCCGGGATATAGTTTTTGAAATCTGCTGACAGTTTTTACCAGTAACACCTCGTCAGTGTCATGACAGTATCCTATATCACTTCAGTGTTTTTGACATTCAGCCGATCATATTTGCATGTCTGGCTTTGCCCATAAAACTAAGTTTTCTGACTGTAATCAATTACTTCATCTTTTTTCTATATCTTCTCATGCGCACGATATCCGCTGTCTCCGCTATGGACCAATGCTTCCAGTGTGTAGTGTTTAAAGTACCACGTTTATCATGCCACTGTAGTGCAATGATGGTGTGTGTGTGTGTGTGTGTGTGTGTGTGATATTCACTTGGCTTCAGTTCAGCAGAAATTCCCTGTATCTGCAACAGTGCCACACGCCACAGTGTTTTTACATAAGTCTGGGCTGGTCTGCCGGTTGCCTGTAGACAGCATGTGACCTTTACTCAAATATCAGTTCATCAGAGTCTTCACCACTGAGTCAGAACCCACGAATGGGCTACTTGGTTCGATATATCTATCCCTACATTTATATATAGTCACGTCTGACACAGTTCCACTCTACAGTCGTACAGTGCAAGGATCTGTAATCCATATTTGTCTCTTCGCATGGCATATATTGTCTAAAGCCAAGGTTTCTTTTGAAAAGCACCAGGGATTCATCTGTTACCGGTTACTGAAAAGCCTGACTGCTTATGAGATCCTGTTCATTAGGTTTACGTAATCATATTACATTATACGACAGAAGGAGTCCTATGGTGAGGTGGGGTGGCTGAAGTTCTGGACCAACAATAATGTCATCATCAACCGTAACTTGTGCTTCATGTCGCCGCTCTTACTGATTCGGTTTCAGATTCAGAATCGCTTTCTTCGTGGGATGAGAGTGTGTCCGGACGCATTAGGTGATCCGTCATAACAATCACGGATGCTCTAGAAACTATCATTCATTTGCTGGGGTGAAGCCAGGTGCATTCGCGTGGGTGAGCGAGTGTCACATCCGCAAACCATCGTGACGTATGGGCCTCAAGAATTTATCCCTGGAGTAATAGCAGTCGCTTGTGAGACAAGGCATCAGCGTCTGCGAGTGGCACTATGGAAATCGTATTAGGGCAAGGGATAGGAGGCAGAACTGGTACGGTTCCTTGTACCGGTACCGACGGGCTTACCAGTACATATACAGACCTTTTATCTGGTACTCTCCCAGTTATTAGTCTCTGTTTTAATCTCTCGCTTGAACTGCTTCCAGCGCCAGTATTACGTTAGCTAAGGTTTCGATGTCGCCATTGCTTTAGTTTCTTCACCTTCCATCGTCTGTCTGTCAGCTCCAGCAGCTTATATTTTCCCCTTAGCTCTCAGTACGATAAGCTTAGTTTCACCTTATTTTTTTCAGTTCGTTGGGTGTTGGCTGTTCATATCCTCTAGTGCTTTAGCTTTTATGTCATATAGTTAGTGTTCATCGTGTTATCTCCTAGTGTGGGTGTAATGGACGCCATCCCTCACGTTGATGTTTCTCTTGCAAAGTATGACCAACCTGCAAATGTTTAAACTTGAGACATCACACCTCTCCAGTACATCTCTCCCGCTACACCACCACACCTCCTCAGTACACCCTTCCGCTGCACATCCCCAGTACACATTCCCCACTACACCACCACACCTCCTCAGTACACCCTTCCACTGCACATCCCCAGTACACATTCCCCACTACACCACCACATCTCCCAGTACACCTTTCATACTAAACCAGCAAATCTCTCCAGTACACCTCCCCTCTACACCTTCCCCACTACGCCACATCTCTCCAGTACACTTTTACTACACCACAACACCTCCTTCTCTACAACACCACACCTCACAGTGCACCTTCCCCAGTTCACCTTCCCAAATACAGCCCTTTTACTATATTACAACATCCCTCCCAGTACACCCTCCTCAGTACTCACTCTTTACACCTTCCACTATTCTACCACACCAGCACTCACACCCACTACACCCCCACCACTACACCACCCTAGTACCCGCTCCAACCTCCACCACAGCCAGTTCTCGCCGTAATAAGCAAGCCTACACACAGGTCGCTCCACCCACCAGGCTTGAAGCCACAAGTCTCCAGCCACACCATTTGCATCCTGCCGCCTGCCTCACCCTCCTCTCATTATCCACACCAAGAAAGTCTAATCACCAACCCCACCTCCCCGCCATGATAAGCACAGCTACAAACCACTTGGTGTAACGCACACACAAGGTCCTAAAGACTGTTCGACAGGAGGAAATGCCCACAACACAGAGCACAGAGACTCATGATGATAGTGGACGGGGAGGGAGAGCAGGAGCAATCTCTGGGTCTGTTCAGTAGAATCAGAGCATTGAGATTGATGCAGCGGAACAGAGACCTGGGGACATTGTGACACAGGGGCACAGGAAATTAGATGAAGCTGTAGAAAGAATATCATGCATTGTTAGAGAGAGAACAATCGGGGAGATTTATGGTCTGGTAGATGAAAGCTTTAAAAATGTGCAGCGTTTACAGGATCAGTGGTTTTTGGCAAATGAGTAGTTTTAGAGAAAGCCATTGACATGGAGGTTGGTCGCTCAACACTAAAGGATTTAAGAGTCAAATGATGGCACTAATATCAAAAAGATTAGAGAGGCAGGATTTTAACAGACGTAAAGCTACTCTTTTTAGTTCTCTTTTCTCCTCTTGACTCCACCTTGGATGACTCGAACATTCCCTCACCCCCTGATGCTCCTCTCAATATTCCTATGCCTCCCCCTGTAATCTCTTACCGTAAAGCACTTCTCCTTCAGGACTTATGGATGAGATCTTCCGCTTCTGTTTAAAAACCCAAAACTTTTCCATTTTTATGGAAACTTGTATTAGTACATCCTATCCTAAAGAAGGGTGACCGTTCTAACCCCTCCAACTTTCGTCCTGCTACTTTGACTTATACTATTCTCAAAGTCTTTGAATCCTTCCTCAGCTTCCATATCGTCAAACATCTTGAAATTCTTAGTCTTCTCACTAATCATCATTATCGCTTCCGGAAGGAAAGATCCCGTTGACATCCTTTCTTATTTTTGCTTATGTCTGGTCATCCTCTCTAAAAGATTTTAGAGAATGCGATACAGTTGACCTTGATATATCAAATGCTTTAGGCATGGTATGGCATAGAGATCTCCTCTCCAAGCTCCCCTCTTTTGGCTTTTCTTCCTCACTTTGTTCCCTTATATCTAGCTTTCTCTCCGGTTGATCTCTCTTTCTAGGTGTTGATGGATTAACCTCTAGCCCTCTCCCCAACAACAGCGGTGTCCCTCAAGGTTCTTTCTTCTCTCCTCCACCCTCCTCCATTTCAACGATTTCTTTTATTCAACAAATAACCAAATGAACATGCATGCTAATGAATCAACGCTGCATTCCTCCACTTCCTTTAAAACTGCCCCATCCTCTCTTGCCCAATCTGCATCTCGTCTCGACACGGCTTATGTAAACTCAGACACAAGTATTTCGATGAGGAAAACTGAATATGATAAAGCTTTATGCCACCAGAATCCAATTTCTACCTATCTATCTGTCTTTGAAATCCCTTACTACTTTCCTGTCTTAACGTAATGAATATGTGTAGTTGGTGTCACCGTAACATCTACCCTTTCTTGGAAACTTGACTTTCTACAAATAGCTAAGTCTGTCTCCAAGAATCTGGAAGTCCTGTTTATTTACTTAAATTCTTCCCTTCTGAACAAATGATATGTCTGTACAAAGGACTGATCCGTCCTTGTATGGAGTACTGCTCACACATCTGGAGAGATTCTAGCTCTACTTGCTAACCAGTTACAGAGCTGAGTCCAAAGCATTTCTAACATGTCAACCTGACTCGCTTGCCCTACTCTGTAATATCGGTTCATTTTCCTTCTTCTGTAGGCATTATTTTGTTTGTTGCTCCCGAAAGCTGTTTAAACCACGTACTTCTTGGCAAGCTGCTGCGTCCCATAATCACTGTGTGGCCGTTAGTAACTCAAGGATGGGCCGTTTGATATGTTTCTTTCCCTATAACCCGAAGCTTTGGAACTCTCTTCTCCGCCCTTATGTCTCTTCTAAATAATGTGTTCTAGCGCTTTTCAATAGGCAGGTTTTTCTTTCCACTGAAATTCCTAGATTTTTTTTCCTTTTACTCATTAAACCCTTTCACATTTCAATTAAGGCCCGTCTTCTATGTGAACTCGTGTCGCTCACTAGTCTCCAGCTTTTTGCAAAAAAAATAGGCAGCAGAAGGCCAAATTCTCAGGGAAGTGGATGGAGAAGAAAGGAATCTTGATTAAAAGACCACAAGAGGCCATAGACATTCCGAACGCAGTTGTGATAAAAAAGTGAGGAATTTTGATGGATATGGTCAAGTTATTTTATGGCGACGACCAGTAATGCTTACGTTCCATTTGGAATTATGTAACCAGGAGGTACTAAGACAGGCTAAGAAACTTAGAGATCAGACGAGGAGGAATGCAGTAATGTCGTCGTCACTTCGTCAGAGGTGACAGACTGAGAGAAGGAAAGGATACAATCATCTGAAGGAAAAAAAAAATGGGAGACATCAAATGAGGCAAGGGGATGGAACAACCGCGCCAGCACCACAAACAAGTCAAGAATGTTACGTGATGCAGATGTGCAATAGACGCCTGCAACACTACAGTCAGCACCTGACTTATGGACACTGAAACGCACCTGGATTCTGAATGGTCTGCCATGCGACTTCTGACTTGCGGTTCTACTGCAAGGGTTCATTGATACCCCAACCCGAGTACTCTGACTTCCGCCTCTTCTGCAGGTCTTACATAGTATGCCGCCACCTGATGTCTCGAAAAGCAGCTTGAGCTACTGGACCTACGGCCACGTCTCCTGCAACACAAAGCACAACGGCAACCACCGCCTTCCTTCAGCAGAAGCTTCACGAGATTACATTCATGGAACTCTTCCACGGAAAGCCTCCTTAACCCCTGCACCTATCCGAGTGCCACGAGAATCCTACCCTCTTCCCCCGCTTCTCTTACCTAAACTCAGCACCAGTTGTATCAGCTCATCATAACTGTACCTACGCAATAAAGCACTGTATTGTTACTCATATTTCCGTACTCTTTATTCACTGCCTCGCCAATACAAAGGTATTAGAGGCACAACCAGAAACCGCAAAACCACCGTACAGCACCTTCCCACTTTAATGAACCTTCTCATTCTATAGCACTCTCCCCACTCCCTCCCCACTACGCAGTATGTCATCCTTCCACGGTGCTCCACCCTCCTGAAGCACCCCCGTAACAACCCGCTTCTTGCCTCGCCCCACCGTCTATGGGGCCTGGCCGCTCAAGCCTCCATCGCGCCGCAGGAGACATCACGAGGTGAGCCAGTTGAAGGTCCCTCAAGGTCTCTTGTGCGAGTGTGTGCCGGTGGCGCTTGTGAAAGTGGCCGTCCGCCGCCCACTGGACCTTGTGGCTCTCTCTCTCTCTCTCTCTCTCTCTCTCTCTCTCTCTCTCTCTAAGGTGACCATCTGCTCTTTTATCATATTTGTTTTTTCTTGTTCACCCGGTTTATGTTCTCGTATCATTTTTTTTTTTAATTTCTTACAGTTAGTCTTACTGGCTTCATTCCCTGTCCCGTGGCCGTTTTTCCAGGTCATCTCTTATAATCTTCCTGGAGGCACCATGGATGATGGACCTGAACAGCTGGTTCCAGGCTTCGTGTTGTCGATTCATTCCAGGTTCCTTGTTTAGCAAGACTTTCTCATACCTCTGAATTATCGTTTTACCACCTCTTTTTCTTTTTATTATTTTCCTGACCGTAGGGTTGGGAAACTCTCTAAATATCTTCGTTGTGTGTAATTATGGCAAATTACAGTCTGGTTTTATTTTCTTTTTTGTTGTGACTGTCATCGTTTTTAGTATTTTTTTGTGGAATAAAATGTGGTCACTGTTTTTAGTTGGACAGCCTTGATACTATTACAATTTTCTGTATTTTGTGTTGATTTTTTGCCCTCCTGGTTCTGCCTGTCCCTCGTTTTCTACTAGGAAGCTCAGGCGTGTTTACTTACTGTTCTGCGGTTGTTTACTGTTTTGTGTTTGTTGGGAAATTGCGGCGAGGTACATACTTGCTAGTTTACACCCTCGCCCCACCAAGGACACTCGTTCGGAAGTCTTGTGTTTTTGTTTGTCTTTTTATTTGTAGTCCTTGAAAAAGATATTGTTTGGCTAAACACTGTGACATTATAGCTGGGTTTTGCTCAACCCGACGTGGTGTGGTGGCCTTGCCAGTGTCTTGGAGAGATCCCGTGATATATGAAGACTTAATGTCGTAGTTACCCCGTAAATACAGTCTTTATGTTCGAGTCTTAAAGTCTACAGTAGCAGATGATTTTTTGTCTTTGAGGGATCGATTTTTATAGCCAATAAGGAATTTACGGAACTGTTGCGTATGATGACCATGATGACCTATTGAAGGTATCGTACTGTCATGGGAAGTTATCGTACTCAAGAGCTTAAAGTGATGTTACGCATATCATCGTACGCAAAGCTTAACGGTGCGTATTCAGGCGAGGTAAAAGTGGTCCTGTTGTAATGTTACTGTACTCGGGGTGTGAGCAGGTTGGGTAACGGGTCAGGTCACTTCATTCTAGGCGACGAGTTTAAGTTCTCTAAGAATTTAAGACGATTGTAGGGAGAGGATGGGAAGGTGGGGTTTGAAGGTGGGTTGGTAGGAGTAGGGTATTGGAGGGTTCTTGGGAGTGTGGTGTTGGAGGGTTCTTGGGAATCTGGTGAAGAAATAGATGATGAGGAAACAGAAGGGAAAACACGAGAGTTATGAGATGCTGTGGCTGACCCAGTTGCTCAGGCGTCACTCTCCAACCTGTCAAGTATGCAGAGGATGTGTTGGGTACACTGAGGGGAGTCATCAGTGCTCAAATACACTGAGGGAGGTCTAGAGCTGCGGTGTCCGAGTGGTTAAGGAGATGGACTTGATATCCTAAGGGAACTGAATCTAAGTTTCCTCTAAAGTTTAGTTCGGTTATGCTCAAGGTCTAAAACTAGTTAAGTTTAACTTAAGGGCTAAAGCTGGTGATGGCGGGTAGTGCTTTATCTGTGTAATAATATCTGTAATAACAATACGTATGACCTCAACTTATGACAACGTTGCTTTTATTTCTTTAGTATTATTATAATTGACATCCTTATTTTCTTATTATTATTATTATTGTTATTATTATTATTATTTTTATTATTGTTATCATTATT
Source organism: Panulirus argus (assembly GCA_038088735.1). Taxonomy (NCBI): domain Eukaryota; kingdom Metazoa; phylum Arthropoda; class Malacostraca; order Decapoda; family Palinuridae; genus Panulirus; species Panulirus argus. Next base: position 15,787 of record JAYMFT010034756.1, read on the forward strand.
ATTATATTATTATTATTATTATTATTATTATTATTATTATTATTATTATTATTTTT
>JAYMFT010034777.1:0-15842 GCA_038088735.1 Panulirus argus
ATAATCTGTTTTGCTACACTGCTCTCTCTCTCTCTCTCTCTCTCTCTCTCTCTCTCTCTATCTATCTCTCTCTCTCGGTAGCAGGCAGCCACCGACCAGGGAGTTATATTACCGTTACTACCCCGCCTGGGTATCAGGTTGGACAGTGACCGCTGAGGAGTGAGCCAGCACTTCAAAGGCTTTCAAGTGTCACTCCTTTGATCCAGGTAGTTGTCTTATCCTTCCACCACATCCGCACGTGTACAGCTGGCTTTCAGTCCACAAACATACAATCTCTCAATCTCACATATAACGCCTGACAACATGTAACTCACACGACTAGTTCTCCGTAACTCAATATTCTGCCGAGGTGAGCGCCACGCGCTAGCCCTGTCTTCGAGTGGTAAGTACTTGTAAGGACGCCCCACCCCCGTCGCCTGCCTCTCTCTCTCTCTCTCTCTCTCGAAAAACAGCTAGTATACCATCTAGTCCAGGTGATGAGTTTTTTCTCTTGAGTTAGTCTATCGCTGTTATCATGTCGCTTTCCGTTACCTCAACGTTTGCAGAGGAATTCTCAAGGTGGTTAAACATCACGCACAATACGTTTAACTTTACTTCTGTACGAATAATGACTGATACAAATCAAATAGCACGTTGATATACATATATTTTCTCTGGACAATTATATACTTTTCTCTACGGCTCAGGGTCTGATTTTTTGCTCTGTTTTATTGAAAAAATGATCTTACATCTGTTTCTATTTCCCTGACTCTGATTGCTATCTCTTCATTCATTCATTCTTTGCTGTTTTCTGTACCATTCCATTATTTTTCTGTCTGCAGTTCTGTATTCTTTTCTTTTTCTTCCGTCCTCTCGTAGTAGTTTTTTTTCAAATCTCTTATTAATCCTCTATTGTGAGAAATAGAAAGATATATATATTATTATTATTATCATATATATATATATATATATATATATATATATATATATATATATATATAGAGAGAGAGAGAGAGAGAGAGAGAGATGAATCGGGATGGAACGGAGAATGATGAAGGGAAGGGAGATAGATATATGGGTGAAAGAGAGAGAGGACGTGAGAGTGGGGTGAAGGGAGAGAGGTAAGACAGGGCGAGGTAGAAGGTGAGGGGAGTGTAGTTCGGGTTACCCCTGGACGTCCAACATTGCTAGCCTCACCTGCGTTACCCACGTCATCCACACACTTTCACCTACCATCCAGCTTGACCCACTCCATACCATTATAATTATAATGATGACAATAATAATAATAATAATAATAATAATAAATATAGTAATAATAATGGCGATAAGGGTTCCTTGCTCTAAGTATAACAACGCTGGTCTCGGGGGCTGTCTTCGTCTCTTCCCCTGGTCGAAACCTGGTCTACAAACCTGGTTGGATGCTACAGGTTTACATCAAGACCACCTGGCAGGTCTGATACATCTTAAGGGAGACAATCCACTTGCTCGCTGACGATGTGCCCGGGGAATCTGCCATATTGCTTATTAATAACCGCTGGCAGAAAGCGCAACACACGTGGTTCCCTACTGTTTGTCCCATTTTCCCTAATGTTTCTTACAGCAAATGACCCAGCCGGTCATTACGATAAAAGGACATCTCTGTATGCAGGCCTTCTAGTACGGTCCAGGTGAACATCATGATACATCTGTGACGTCCACTCTCTAATGAGCACAGAAAATTAGAGACATTGGTCTGTCCTGGTAATTCTATTGTCACTGAAACACTGAGTACAGTGAGGCGGCAAAGAGGGTTTTTTGTGGGGTTCTAATACATCAATAATATGTCCGGCCGTGTATGATGGCGTCAGTACGCAGCTGTACTCCAGTCGAGAGAGAAGAAAGGCTTTGAAATAATTTTATCACAGGCCTTGCTTCTGTCCTTAGGACACTTCCCAACAGCAAACCTTCCCAGAGTCAACTATTCCTCTCTTGTGCTTGCCACATCACGGAGGAGAAATGTTAATGATCCTGATGTAGCTGTCTCAACTTCAAATGACCACAACAAAGCAACTGCCGATTCCTTACAGAAAATGGTAAACCTAGATTTTGTGAGCCTTTGAGAAGAGAGAGACAAAACTGATGGTTAACGTCTCCCAAGGCCTTATACTCCCATGACGAGGATACAATTGTGTGTTGACATTAACCCTTCAGGACGAGCGAAGCTGTCGATCTGGAAAATGTGCAAAGATTACTCATAGGCCGCACTGTGTCTAAGCGACGAAAACCGCTGGGAACGCAGCAATCACTCTGAACCATTTCGCTAAACAGCACACAAGAGAAAATGTTCTAGAAGGCCATGTTTCTAGTCTACACTTAAGAGTCATTACCTAGTGGCATGGTAAATATAACAGACTAAAATACCATTATCATAACCAAACGCAAAGTGAATACGAGAAAAGGGTGTAAACATCAGAGGTCCGAAAATGTCCAATTCACAACCTGTAAGCATTGCGAACATTACGGACGGACCAGCCAAGCTGTGGAAGGCACGTACCTTCACGTACCTTAAAATGCTGCGTCCCTTAAAAGGCCCTAAACAGTCTCGCTGATCAACAGCGCAACAGAACAGCTTGGCGGGATATCAAAATGCGGCGGATGGAGCGTCTAAAACCACGGTCAGGTGCGGGACTGAAACCACAGAGAGGTTAGTGAACATATCAAAACGGAACTCAGTCATTCTAACCTCCTCAGCACAACAGTACTATCCTTCAGCATGACAGTACGACCCTTGAGCACAACGGTACGACCCTTGAGCAAGACGGTACGACCCTTTGGTATATGACGGCGTGACATTTCATCTACCCCTTCAGAATCACACCGCAGGGTAGGCCGCCACACACCGAGGGTCGTATCATCGTGCTCAAGAGGTTGGGAGGTTTTCAGTGTCTAGAACCAAAGCTCAGTTACAAGGTACTAGGCGCCTGCCTCTCTCTCTCTCTCTCTCTCTCTCTATATATATATATATATATATATATATATACGCATGCATGCTGGAGGCTTGAGCGTTATGGTATCGACGAAGGAAAAGCTGTGGTTAGCGGTTATCATGTGGTGGGAGGCGTGGCGACTGGGGGAGGAGGGATGGCGACAGTGGGTGAAACGTTGGGGGGGATTGGCCGGCAGCGTCTGCCTCTATGGCCTTCAGTTTCAGCCTCACGAGTTTATAATTATACAATACACACACACACACACACATCCAACGGTAGAGTCTAGATCTGGTTTCTGATGCCTTATATGCGCTCAGTTTTTCTTCTTAATTCTAATTAACTCGTGTAATATTCCGGGGGCCCAGCAATAACGTACGTTATCTCCAGCACGCACACACACACACATGGACTCGCCCACACCTAAAAGAAGTCGAGGGTATATATATATATATATATATATATATATATATATTCTTCCATCCTCCTCCTCATTTTCGAATTAATATCTCACATCAACCAGACCGCAACGAGTATAATGATCGTATCCGACAGGAGAACTACTCTTTTCTCTCTATTGTTCCTCTGGTGTCACGTTGCGCGTTACATCACATCGTGAGGGATACGCGGCTGGACATGTGGGATTTGCTTGGGCCACCAGCTTCACAGGGTTTCTTGGGAACTTGGAGGGCCTCCTGGCTGTCTAGTGTTACCTCCCCTTACGTGTGTCTTACGACGATTTTTACGTTTGCTTGCGCCCACACACAGCTGGACCTAGATATACGTGGTCGTGCTGCTCTACTGATCAGTCAGACTGTTGCAGGCCGCGGCCAGTAGGCTCACGTAGCCAGCACACCCTGTCTGGTTTGGGGCAACTGGTAGTTACTTATCCAGGTCCCCTCTGCATCCCTCCTCGGTACAGTCCATAATGTAACGGCAGCAATGGGCCCCGGATGTTTGCAGTGTTTCATCCAAGCGTCCTTATGGCACCTTTCCATGAGTCTTGACATGCTAAAAGGGAACTACTTCTATGTACAAACTGGGGGGGCCATGCCTTCCAGGATCTTCCAGATGTCAGTCACGAGGAACCAACCCCGTCTGAGCTGGACGAAGTACAACTTTCCTCCCGAACTCAAGTTTTTTTGCAGTGTTCCCTCGATATACGTATCTTAAGGAAAATATGGAATAATTAGGAAGCACTGTGTGCGTGTGCGTGTGTGCTTGTCCGTGTGTGTGTGTGTGTGTGTGTGTGTTAGCGGACTCCGTCAGCAAGTGGTACCAGCGTCAGCCAGTTGTCACCTTCGTCAAGGGTGTATAAACGTGAACGGAAGAGCAGAGCACAGCGTCGTCGTGGACCTCACCGTTCCCCATCCCAAGGGAACCCATCTTACCCTTCTCCCGCTTGGAGCGCAGCCTCGAGCTGCAGAAGCCCCATTACAATGGTTCTTGACAAAAACAATAATAATAATAATAATAACAATAATATTTCTTTCAATAATCAACCTGAAAATTAAATTGTACCATGGGACATGTGCTTCTGTATTACAACGTACAGTTATGCCAGGTTAATCGCGAATTCTTGGCTGTCCTGTTTTTTCTAAATCTAATTCAATAAAGCTGTGAGCGATTTGTATTCAAAAACGTCACGTTCTCATCATAAAACGTAACCAATACCTTCTTCATGTCTCGTGCTTACTTTCCAACGTTTTGCTTCGGTGTGCTGAGAGTGGTAGGTTCGTCAGCACACACCGGCCCCTGACGACGGGCCCACGCCCTCCCGGCGGACCCGCCGCAGGACCGGACCAGCAGCCTACGGACCTCTCGCCTCAGGTTTCACAACCTCGACAAACTCGGGCCACAAACTTTCACAACTTTTGGGACTTCATCTTCCGTATGACACAGAGCACTCCACGCCTTCGTTTCTTGAGGAAGACGGTACGATCCTTGAGCACGACGGTACGACCCTTTAACACGACGGTACGACCCTTAAGCACGACGGTGCGACCCTTGGGCAAGACGGTACGACCCTTGGTTGTCACGCTGTTCATACTATTTACAACCGCCTGACCGGGTGTGAGTGACAGAGGCTCCACACTGGGACAATGTGTCTCAGGCCCCACACTCCAAGTCTGTTTTTTAAAGAAAAATTGGCTTTGTGTATGGTGCGTTCTTGGCGCAGGTTGAGTACTTCTGTGAGTTCGTTTTTCATGCCACTGTTATTGAACTCTGGGATGTCTAATTTGTGTCTGGGGCTCTGGGAAGCAATTTTCTTCCTTCATCTGCCTCTGTATTTATGTCCACTCTTGTATTCACAGTCGTACTAAGTGTCTGGTGGCAGTGGTATCGACTTTGTGTTACCAAGTGTGGTAGAAAAATGATATTAATTTTTCTTTTAACATTCTCTCTGCTGGATTATGGCAATGTTTCCTACTGTGCTTTTACACAAGTGAGGGAGTATATTACACGCTGGACATACCCAAAAGACAAAATCTTCGATGGACGTATCTTGCACTGACTGTATTTTCCCCAAGTACATAAATAACGAAAATGCCATGTTTGCTGGCATATCAAGCAAGTGATATCTTGCACTTGTCCATTACGGATGGATTTAAATCCAAAGCAATTTTGTCATATTTCTTGTCCATTTCTTTACTGTCACTACTCTTCTATGATGTCAGTTCTCTCCCTTATCTTCCTTCTCTCTCTCTCTCTCTCTCTCTCTCTCTCTCTCTCTCCTCTCTCTCTCCGTTAATTTCAGGCCTGGGGGGGGTTGGCGAGAGGTGAAAGGGAGAGGCGATGGTCCCGCCACCTCTGAAGAACTCATATATTCCCTCTCCCGGAAGGGTTTACCATCGTAAAAACGTTCAATAGAGGCAAAGCACCTCATCACACCTTGCTTTTTAAATATGTTTCGATGGCTTCTGCTTCCTGGAAAAACAGCAAAGGGGTGTTTACTGGGTGCGTTGATGGAAGGTCCCCCCCCCCCTCCCTCCCAACCTTTAATCAAAACGGGGGCCAATCCTACCGACGCCGCTCTGACACTGGTCAGCTGTGGTCAAAACAGGTCTACAACCAGAGTTGGCAAAGACTTATAGTGAACTGTGGCCCGGCACAAGCACGGTTCCCGAGAGTGGCAGGACATGAGCGAAGCTTTATACGGAGAGAAAACACGACCAGGGATCTACAGGGATCAAACGTGACTGGGGATTCCCAATGGCCTGTCGCCCGTGAGGCTCCCACAACGATCTTGCACCAGTGAATCCCTACACTTGTCCGATTCGCCTGATGCTCCACACCGGCCTGAAGAGAATAAGCCTCCACGGACACCCACCTACCTTGGCTGGGGCTCGCCGACTACCTAACGTGGTTCAGCAAAGTTTGGGGCTCCACAGTGACCCAGGAAAACCAGGATTTCACGGTGATACAGCACGGATGAGGTTCCTCCTCGATAGCGACCGGGTGTGACTAAGGCTCCCTTGGAACACCGTAACAGACTCCACTCTGGTGCAGTGTGTCTGCAGCTCCACTGGACCACCGTAACTGTGGCTCCACACTGGCACGACATGAGAGAGGCCTCACCGTGGGTTCACGCGAATCGGGAGCCACAGTGGTCTCTACACTGACTTAATGTGGCTGAGGCTCCACATTATACTGGCACAACTAAGGCTCCATACAGGCTAACTGAAGCTGAGGCTCCACAACAGCCTAACACACTGGGGATCTCCAACAGAGGAGTACGACAGGTTCCACTGTACCTACCCTACCCCAGCCAAGGCTCCTCACTGGCCAAGTGCTTTTCGGATTCAACAAATAAATGCGGCCAAGAGGCAGCTGGGGAGGGGATCACTATCCTCGCCCACCACTGTAAACAAACGGGATCTGTAAATCGGCCACGTGAGAGTGTGGTACGTGCTGGAGCACCCTGACGCCCCTACCACACCACCAACACCAACCACACCTGGGATCGTTTCCCTGACTGGCTCTTTGACATCCATGAAACTCGTTTGTCTTGACACTTCGCCTTGTAACAATCTCCTTTTTCTTCTTCTTCTTCTTCTTCACCAAATATGTAAGGAACCAGACGAGTCAGCGCTAACCCCCACACTGAGCACATCACAAGGGCCACCCTGACCCCCATCTAAATCCTGACCTATGATCTGTCGGTCAGATCCCAAAACAGCATTCCAAGTGACGTCCTCCGCCGCCCACGACCCACCACTCTGCCTTCAGAAATTCCGGAGAATTAGTTACCACAGGCAGAGTGACCCAATCCTGGCCTTTAACCTTTGCCTCATCAAGTCCAAAAATGGCACACGTTACCAGACAGATATCATAAGGCTACGTAAAAAAACTTCATTCTTTATGATGTCAAAAGAAAGAATTTAAGAATATGACTCCATCACTGTGAACCTGAACTCTGATTTCTTGATGCTAGAAGCCACCACAAAGTATATTTTCAAGTACCAAGTTATAACCCAACTGCTTATCTTCAAGGAGCGCAATTTCCTCACTCCAGTTCTTCAAGGAACACAATACTCTCACTCCACTTCAAGGAACATAAATACCCTCACTATAGACTTCTTCAAGGAGCACAATTCCTTTACTGCAGTGTATGCGTAGCAGTTTCCTCAAAAGTCCTAAGACCCATCCTCCAAAAGGCACATCAGTATCACCTTCGACTCCCGTACGGCTGAATCTCCACACGGCAGACGTGTGCATAACAAGGGGGCTCAAGATGGCAAGCATGACACAGGCACGGCTGGTGCTCGAGTCGCGCGGGCGGGCCCGGTTGGCCAAGCAAGACTCGCCGAGATGGAGGAGGAATAAGGCATAAGGCTGTGCCCTGGCTACTTCTGATGACGCAAGTCGTCAAGTGGTAAGGGGGGGGGGGGTACTGAAAGACCATGCACACGCTGCTCTCTGACGCAACCTCATGATCTGGCAGACATTAGTGACGAGAACGAATGAGAAATGACGTTATATTCCAATTACGTGACTAAGATGGGATGTTCAAAAGCTAAAATACCCAAACACATTATTCCTTCCTGATCTTGTTCAGTTGTTTAAAAAGATGGGGAAAAAAAAAAGGCGGCTGGCAACTACAAATGAAACGCATACTTCAAGAAACAAAACTGTCTTAGTCAGCTTTTGGCATAGGTGCTCTGCAAGATGCTGGCATTTTCCAAGCGGTCGTTAATGTCTTGGGAGAGAAAGGCTGACGTGTGAGAGTACGTACATTCCCGCCTCATGTGTCCCCCAACAAGCGAAAATAACCGGACAACAGACACCAAACCTGCACCTTAGGACGAGCATATCAGGGGAGTTAAGAATAAGCAGGAATCTGTCATGGGTAAGGATTAGGGCAGCTTTGGCAATCATTTGATCAATTGCCATGAGGCAATGCTTGCATTAGAGAGAGAGAGAGAGAGAGAGAGAGAGAGAGAGAGAGAGAAACATATCTTAAGACGGAAGATGCACGGAAGGATCGCTAACAGGCACTGTGCGACATATGACACTGAAACTACTGGTGATTGGTAATTTCTTACAAGATCTTCAATATGTTGTGTCTAGGTTTGGATAAGTCCACAACGAGACTCCAGAATCCACAAAAATAGCAGGTTGGATGCTAAGAAATCTGGAAACGAGATAAAGACCAACTATAATACTGGAGTCCTGGTGTGTGCAACTAACATCGTAAGCAGCCAGAGATATTACAGACCTAGAAAAACATCCACAGTTTTCTTAACGCCCTATCGATTCATGAATTACTGATACTGACTTAAGTACACTACAGCTGGAAGGCCTAGTTCCGAACCTGCATACGAAAAATAATTTCTTGCTGGAATGAGACTGGACAAAATGTGGAAATTAAATCGACTGGAGACCAGAACTGCTGTAAAATATATTAGAAAAATCGCATATATGTTATGGACCCGCATCCGGTTAACCTTCCACTGGATAATATAAGGAATACTGTGGGAAGATCGCTACCATACAATATGGCACGAGATACAATGGATCGCGACCTACAGCATCCTCACAGCCTGGTGGGAAACGTGGTCGCAGACTATGCTGCGGGGATAAAGAACAGCCCCCGAAGCCGGCTTATGGTATATGTAAGGCTTGGCAAAGTAAAAGTCACATAATGTAGCGAGTTGGTGTATGTGGTCTTAGAGGTACCTCCAACACCGAGAGGGGTCAAAGATTTTTCGGTTGGCGTCTGTTAACTTGTCGTTTGACGGTCTTAATGACCCTGGCAGCTGATATGCCTTAAGCCCATATATAATGAAGCAACCAGCATGACCAGAATTCAGAGGTCGATGTTGGAAATCTCCGGCGTATAGAGTCATTCCCCTGACGCAGTACCTGAGCACATGAAAACACACGTCCTGGAACACGTCCTGCCCTTGTACATTAACCAAATGTCGTGGGCCTAGCCTGGTTGGCGTAATGCACCTTAGAAAAAAAATAACAGATTGCGTTATCCCTTTTCCTAAGCTGGTGTGCCATATATGATATTCTTCATATCCGTGTTACTAATGTGTGAAGATAACAATTCGTAATGTTGGTGTATTAGTCCCTCTCGTCCTTATTTGCTCATTAACAATCTCGTGCACTAAAATTTCCAGTATAAACTCTAACTATTTGTACCTCTACGAAATATCTAACTCCCACGGTGTTTTTTTATAACTGAAATCGTACTTATCATTTTCAAACCAACCTTGATAAGGGCCTATTTTAGTGCATCATGCAGCATCCAAATTATTCCTCTATTGTTAATGCTGTATATCCGTTCCGGATCGTTAAACTTCTTTAGAAGATTATACATCGTCAACACCAGCAAGCACTTCTTACCCACATGCACTCTTCCCATCATGTAATGTTTCAACAGGCCATCTCCCAATATCTCCTGAAACTTTTAACGAAGGCCAATATCCTTCCTCCTCCTTTTATATCCTTCCCCTCCTTGCTCTCCAGCCCGAATCGAGCTAGACGGAACAGATAGCCTGTCTCTTTAGGGGGTCTTTGTTTCCACAACTCCCCACAATATCAGGTATGTTTTCCCTTACAAGATCCTTGAATTCCGGTGCTTTGTCATTTACTAGTGGTCCACCTGTATCTGTATGCATTACTCTCACTCCCACATTTCCATCACTGAACATTCCTGGCCTCTTATCACTGCTGGCGGGGACACTCGGACCTCATTTCTCATTTGATTTATTTTTCTCTTCTTTGTCCCACCTCCACTCCTCCCTCCCCTCTGTCTCTCTTTTCCTGATATATCATCTCAGGGGAAGAGCCAAGTTGACTGCTTCTTGTCTCCAAGATTCGTCTTCTCCCATTCTAAAATTCACGAGTGGTGTGTGTGTGTCTCTCAACCACCTACTTCACTAGTCTTTCTAATGCTGGTGCCATCCTCTTGTCTACCAGATTCATCAGCGGTGATTCATCAACTACCATGTCCCTGTTTTGCTTCTTCCAGCAGGCAGTGATCCTGTATACTCTGCACTTTTCTAAACATTACATCTACCAGGTCATAAACTTTCCCATTATCGTCCCTCACAGTACGTATTGTCTTTTCTGCAGCTTCACTTAATTTCGTATGTCCATCACTGCCAATGTCCCTATGTCTCTGTTCCACTGCATCAGTCTTAATCCTCTCACTTTGTAAAGGAGTCCTAGAAACTGTACCTGCTCCCCTTCACAGTGGAATATTATCATTAGTCTCTGTACTCAATGTTTTGGGCATTTTCGTATCTCTAACAGTCTCTAGGGCATCGAATAATGACTCGCCTCACCCTTCTCACTTTACAGGCATTCCATCTTCTTCCTTCTGGTGTTATTGCTACTGGATCCCCTCAACTTATTTGACTGATCGTGTGATCTCTATCTGTATTCTTTTCACATCTTTCATTCCCTCTCTCTCTCTCTTCTTATAACACTTTTCATGATCTTGCATTGGATTCTTATGTATTCCCTCCACCAACTGTGTTGGGTCTGATCTTGCTTTTTAAAAATTTCAAATCATTTACCCCAGACTTATGCATCTCTCTCACACACGCGAAGTACGTCATACGTCCATGACACCCTGAGTGTTATGATCGTCTCCTCAAAAGACTGGATCTACGGGTATCCCTCTCCACTCATCTCACGGCCAGTAGCTACCGCACCCTCAGCCCGTCCGGCACCAAGAGCAGCCTGGACGGTTTACCCTCTGTCGTCTGGTCCAACTATCGTGCGCCTGTGAGGGCGGAAGGATTGTGAATGGTTTGACGTAGCTTAATAAAGAAGCATATCATATCACGTATTAGTCAGGCGAAGGACCTGGCCTTCTGCAACACAGTCCGTAACCGCTGATGTTGCCGGACGCAAAACACGCTGCTGCTGTTCTTCTGGCCCTAAAATTGTGTTCTCTGAGCAGAACCCACCCATCGTCGGAAGGTCCTCATGGGCAATACCACAGCATCCTGCAACTCCCCTCCCCGGCACACACACACACCTTCGTCTCCTGACGGGGATGTGGCGGTGAGGCGGGAGGAGAGGTGGGCGCGTCATGAGGCGGTGCTACCCAGGTGGTGGGGCAGCTGCTGCCCGCGGCGTGCTGATGACGTCACTAGTGGCGGTGCCCACACTTGCATACACTCTCTCCCTCACTCACTCTCACTTTTTACCCTCCTCTGAGCCCCTCACCCCCTGTAGTAACTCTACACTCACCTGTGAGGTCCTCATTCACACTGTCAGGCGGTCATGTGCTCCTCCTGGCCATCCATCTGGCCAACACACTCCACGACGGGCCACTTCTTCATCCATCACCACTACACGCTGCTGCACCTCCTCCACACCACCCACCACAACACCTACACCCGCTCCCCCACCCACCTCCACCCTACCCACGCCACCCACCTCCATAATCCACACTTCACTCAAGTGTCCACACACTCCCCTGGTCTTGTCGGCCGCCCACGCATATCCGCCCATGTTGGCATTCCACGTGGGGTTGGCGAGGTGGGGAAGGTGGGGGGGGAAGCGTCCGGCGGGGTGGGTTGGCACTGGTCCAGGCGGTGCGCACCAGACAGCATGGTGGGCAGGCCGGCCATCATCCCCCCCCCCCAAACACACACACACACACGCACGCCCGTCACGGACCATCGCCACCTGACGAGGGAACCCACCCAACACCGCCTGACTATCAGAACAAACGAAAAGTCAGCCAAACACAAACAAAAAAAATTACGGAAAAACGCCCTACCAAAGACATCAAACAAACATTTGATGGGAACAAGAAAAAAAAAATCACCCACCGAGAACAGACACACGAGGACGACAATTAATGTCTTCGGGAACAAAAAACAAGCGCCAGAGAAAATGACCCGTAATAACAATCAAGCCTAAACAATCGCGAACGCCAAAAGGGGCGAACACCCATCCACGGTGACGACTCCTGGCAAAGGTCCTGACCCACAAAGGGAGCGCGTGATGGGTACAGACAGATGGGAGGACCTGCCGTGGTCACAGTACACCGCCTGTGGTGGCGTCTCCCGCCCACTGCCACACGCACCCGTGTCTCGGTGTGTCATGCGGTCTGTGAGCTTCACCTTCGTCAGGCAGTGTCAGGGTCATGACGTTACGGTCCCGCACGACCACACCGCCAGCAGCAGCAGCAGCAGCACATTCCACTGCTGGTGATGGTGGCGCTGCTTTCACCTTAAGCGTTCATCCTCCGTCAACAATACCAGCACCACTACACCATCGCCCGGAACGCACCAACGGCAGTTCATCATCACGTGTGCACATCCCTACCACCAGCGTGTATCAGGACCCTGTGCTCGTGAAAAAGGTTGTACAGGGAGGTAGGACTGCGGCCGTGAGGAGGGCGACGGACCCAGGAAGGGCTGGAACCGTACCAAGGGTTGCGACTCCAGCCAACGGATGGCTGGGGCCTCACACTTCTTGTGTCACACGTTATGGAAATCCCCGAGATCGCTCTCGCGAGGCGACCGGGAGGGAAGATGCACTTAACTGGACGGGACGTTGCCTTACAGCCACATATAACGTAATATACTTACCTCTCCGTCTCAGGAACCCCTTTCGACAGACTTCGCGTAGCACACAGGAAGATGGCCACGTCCAAAGGGCGGCACTACTGGTCATCAAGTGTGGCGAGGCGCTACTCTTTGTGTGAAGTGAGCAACAAGGACTTACGCAGCAAATGTTTCCTGCCTTCAGAATGAATATTACATCTTGGGCGTGACGGGTCCTGTGAGCGCTGAATCTGTGTTCGTAATGTGGTAAAGATGAGTAGTGTCCAGGATGATGAGAAAGCGTCACTCACACATGTCTGGGTGGTGTACTACAGAACGAAGGCGACACCCCAGCCTCGGTTTGACACCTGGTCTGAGCGCTGCTTTAGAGTGACGTCAACAACCCGCCATTTAATCATTCTAATGCTACACGCCAAACGAAACCATTGCAACAACCACAAAGAAAAAACAAAGCTAAATTCTAGGAAAGAACGTTACTCCTACGAGTAGGCTCAGCTCACCATAATAGCCTATCTAAATGTTAATGAGTATCAGCGGCATTTCCTCCACATTTCACAATCAGATGTCAGCCTTCACAACAATGAGGAAATTTACATAAAACTAACGCAACTCCCTGTCAAATGTATATATATATATATATATATATATATATATATATATATATATATATATATATATATATACTGAGAACAGGCGAATCTTATCATTATACCCTTTATAAGAGCGGATTTCTGATCACACGGACGCCAAACGCTATCAAGAGTGCAATATACTGATCTCTCTTTCTCCTTTACATTCTAACACAAACACGGACACACATACATATTCCTTTTGTTGGCCTCGGAGGCACGTCTTCCTCCACAACTCGTCGTGGGACATTCATCCTCTGATCTGTAAGGCTGTTTGACGCAAGAGTGGCTAACTAATGTTGCACTCCTACCCATCCTGCGGGCCGTGGCGCAAACGAGGATACAGAGTGCACAAAAGGTCCAGAGAGAGTGGGGCTTCAATGATTGCAATATATCATAAGTTACATAGTGAGAAAAGCGTTATCATGGTTTGGGCAACACAATGAACTATTCAAGGTTTACAAGGTAAGTGACGTTTACTACAGTCGAACAACAAAGGATTTACGTATCGATATACACACAAAAAATGATGTATTTACAATAAGCAGAGTTATGGTACTTCTCGAATATCCGAGGCAGAACACTGTTATAGATTAAGTGTTTGCACATATCTTGTAATGTTTATAAGAATCACCTGTCAATTCGTTGATTTGACAACAGTCAAGCATAAAATGCTGTAATGTGTGGGAGCAGCTTTGGAGGAAGTCTACATTTGGTCTGTTCATTATAAACAGGAAGGACTAAATTTCATGAATATCCATAGCCCAGCCTAAGTCGACTAGCAAAAATATGTCTATGAATCCTACCGATCGAATTATATATATATATATATATATATATATATATATATATATATATATATAATGGTCCTTCTTTCGTGATACTATGGTGGTAGAAGGACCAGTTTATGTTAATTTCACCTCTTAAGTCTAATGAAATAATTCACTCACGTTCTTTCTGAATGATGGTTTTGAGGCTACTGGTAGGTGGACCCAAGGGGGGTAATTAACTTCATCCTTCAAGGCAGAAATTTTGGCCACTTCATCGGCTTTATTCTGCACTCTGCGCCCAATATGGAATGGAACCAAGAGAAAGTGGACTTCAAGCCCAGTTTGAGTAACTTTGTCATTCCCGTGTTGTGCTTCAGACAGAGGCATATTACACAGTGAAGCGAGTTTAAAGCAGTTAATGAATCACTTACAATGAGACTATCACACTTGGAGTTTTCAACATATTCAAGGGCCATAAGGATAGCAAATAGTTCCGTTTGGAGCGAGGCTGACCAGTTACTGATCCTGAGTCCCAGGTTATCGTAGGAACCGTAAGTACGTGTTATGAAAATAGCAATGGGGCTCTCCACCGGGCGGGCGGTCCATAATGATTCTAATATTTGTGGACAGAGTTGCCCAACGCAGGCCCAGTTTTCTCTTGTATTTCTGGCACCTTTGGATCTCACTTGTAAGAATCAGATCTCCCTCAGTAGGAGGGAAAGACTTTCTTTTTATGTAAGCTGAATGGCATGGGCAAGTAAATGCCCTAATCAAGGCCATTCCATTAAGAATATGGGGTCAACAGGCTGTTAGTGGACTGAACCAGGGCATGTGAATCGCTCAGTGTAAACTATGGAAATGTCTGTGGGGGCTGGATATGGATAGGGAGCTGTGGTTTCGGTGTATTACACATGACAGCAAGAGAACAGACAAAGGAAGGCTGCATCCGCTCAAACAATATGAAATGCACCGACACCAGAGCTCCCTATCCACAACCAGGCCCAACAGACCTTTCCATAGTTTACCCGGACGCTTCACATGCCCCGGTTCAGTCCAGTGACAGCACGTCGACCCCTGTACACCACATCGTTCTAGTTCACTCTATCCAGTGCACGCCTTTCACCCTCCTGCATGTTTAGGCCTCCATCGCTCAAAATAATTCAAACTCCATCTTCCATCTCAAATTTGGTCTTTCCATTGTCCGTGTTCCTTCCATCTCTGACACATATATCCTCTTTGTCAACCTTTCCTCACTTATTCTCTTTATATGCATACACCGTTTCAGCACACCCTCTTCTACTCTCTCAACCACACTCTTCTTATTACCACACATCTCTCTTACCCTTACAGTACTTACTCGATCAAACTATCTCACACCACATACTGTCCTTAAACATTTCATTTCCAACACATCCACCCTCCTCCGTACAACTCTATCTATAGCCCATGCCTCGC
>JAYMFT010034788.1:0-15841 GCA_038088735.1 Panulirus argus
CTTGGAGAGCAAAAATGGGTATGTTTGAAGGAATAGTAGTTCCAACAATATTATATGGCTGCGAGGCATGGGCTATATTTAGAGTTCTACTTAGGAGGGTGGATGAAATGAAATGTTTAAGAAACATATGTGGTGTGAGATAGTTTGATCGAATAAGTAATGTAAGGGTAAAGAGATGTGTGGTATTAAAAAGAGTATGGTTGAGGGAGCAGAAGAGGGTGTGTTGAAATGATTTGGACATATGGAACGAATGAGTGAGGAAAAGTTGCATGTTCCTGGTTATTTGGGGAATTGTTTCAGGATTATTAGGTAATAGATCTGACTAAACAGAATAGCTAATTTTCTGGTGATTAATTTTTTATTGAGTCCCAGATCTACAAGAGTGCACCTGTAGTTTTGTATAAAGGTGCTGAATGTAGCCCCAATTAAGGCATCATGATCTAAAGTAAAACAGCACATTTTTAAAACCAAGAAATTTCATTTGAATATGTCATGTTCCTGTTAAACCAGATAATATGATGTACTTTGTTTTTATAAGGAAAATCCCAGTTTGTTTACCTATTTAATCCAGTAGCAAGTGATTTTCCCAAAAGTTATGACATTTTATAATTTACATGTGATCTTTTTCGCTGTGATAACATTTTAGTTTAATTTTTGAGATTTAGAATTTTGGTTTATGGGAGATAGCTTCTTCCATAAGCACTCTAGGTCCAAAAGGGCTGCCTGGGCTGAGTTTACTGCCAGAGATAAAAGTTAGATGAAAAAGTACTTGATCATCATGTAACTTTTTCCCCTTATTTCTTGAAATATCCTCATGGTAAGCAGTTAAAAAAGGTCTACACACACATTTATTTGTTTCAGTTGATCCTGTAGTCTTTAGAGGTGGCAAAATGTAAGGTCTAACCAATACACTTTTTTTCTGATGAAAATTTTAATAGTGCACTGCATCTGATTAGTTTATATATTTTATTAGTTCTTATTAGTTCTACTACTGTGGTATCAGAACCTTGGTTATATATGTACAGGTTAACACTGTGTATAAGATTAGACTCTGACTGAGCTGGAGACTGTGGTATCATACATTCAAATAGTCTTAATTAGGCTACATTATCTTCTTGCTCATCATGAGGTGGGTGCTCTGCACTACTAGCTACTTCTAATGACTTTTCTTTCTTGTGAAAATAAAGTCAATTACAGATGAGCAATATACTGGCAAATTTTAAAGCCACAAAAAATAATTACATCAAAAATACAAAGTAAGGTAGGTAGTTGTTGGTAATGCAGCCTCCAACCAGGGAGGTATATTATCGGTACTGTCCACCTGGGTATCAGGAGGGTTAGTGATAGTTGCATAGTAAGTGGCAAGTTGTACTCCTCTGACCCAGGTAGCTGTCTTTTCTTACAGCCTCACCCATATGTGGACTGCTGGCATTCTGTCCATAAGCATACAGTCTCTTCTTGTCACACAAAACATTTGACAACACTTAATTCACACAGCTCATTCTTTGTGACTCTAGATTTTCCTGTGTTGAGTGCTATGCACTCGCCCTACCTTTTAGCAAAATGGTAGGAGCAATAGACAGAAGTAGTAGGATGAAACATTAAAAAGGTGCATTAGGTAGAAGTAGCCAGTAGGTACAATCAGGTGTGAACAGTAGGTTAGTACAGTACCCACAGAAAGTCTGAGGAATGGGTATAAGACACCACGTGCCTTCAAAACAGCTTTATGCGTCATGGCATGGAGTTGATAAGGTTTCTGCAGTAATCAAGGTCAATTCTGTTCAACCAGATGTCTCTGAGGCTTCAAGGTGAGGAATTGAAGAGGTGTTCCATTCTTGAAACTTAAGTTTAATGTGAGACCATGAGACCACAGCTCCTTGATGGGATTCAGGTCCAAAGAATGCCCAGGTCATTGAAGGATGTTCACCTGCTTGTCTGATAACCATGGTGCACTGTCTTGCATAGAGAAGTTGCAGCCTTGGATCTCATAAATTCATCATGTGGTCACGAAGAACTTCAATGTAGTCGTCTCCATTCATTGTGATGTTCTTGGGTAGCACATGAAATACCCTATGCCCTAACTCTCTACTAAAGCAACCCCAAATCATGACTGAGTCTGGGTGTTTGACAGTCATTTGCACATAATGGGGATCAAGGGGATTCATATGTGAGGGATGTCTCAACTTGCCATGCCTCACTGCACCACACAGGAAAGTCAACTTATTGCCCCATAAATGTTTGTAGTTCCTTGCAAAACTGACAAGCATCACATATCTTGCGAGTCAATGGGGGTTTTATGGTCAGGAAACAAATAGGTAGGTTTAGATGTTTCTGGCATTGCTCTTGAATGGTGCATTCTGCAACACTTCCAAGGAGGGTGGGATAGGCATGCTTCAATTGTCTTCCTGTGATGTGTGGATTTATCAATACTTGTCTCTTGAGAAGCTTGCCAGTAGTTGCTGAAGTCTTTCTGGGATGCCCTGGTACAGATTTACGAGGTGGAAGTTCACCTTGTGGGATATTCTTGGCTTTTGCAATGGGGCTGTATATGGCTGACTTGTTCACCCTCTGTTCACTGACAGATCTCCTTCACTGAGATTTTTGCCTCCCTCTAGGCAAAAATCCAAGCCTTTCCTTGCTGGGTGAGGTTCTTATGCCCCATTCTAAGGTGTGGGTGGGCAGATGTGGGACAAAAAGTGAATGAAACAAAAATAAAGGGTATTTGTTAATCCAGGAGCTCAGAGCATATGTTCCCTTTCTACAGTTTCTCATGAGGCACTATTGTGATAGGATAATCAGGAAGAGTTGCCAAGTATTAATTAAATGAGATGTGAGCATTTGGTACTGTAGCAGGTTGAAAAATTAGGTAGATGTGGTCAGCAAGAACATTAGGTAGGAGCCTATAGAAACTGTGTGAAAGATGCCCTCTACCAGTGGTCTGTTGAAGTTGAGGCACTAAAAGGCTAATAAGAGACACTGGGGTTCACCAGTTATGGAGACCCTTTTGCACTAGCCACCCCCTTGAGGGAGTTCCTGAAAGGAATGGGCGTCAGAGATATAGAGATAGAAATTAAAGTAAAATATGTAAATAAAGTATTTTACCATTTAGTTAGGCACATGCCAGATCATATTAGTTAGGCACAAAATGCAAATCTTTTATCAGGCCTTCCTATGCTAAACATGGGTCTGAACAAGTTCATCTTATTGATAATACCCAATCATATAAACAATACAATTTATCAACATTTAGCTTTGAAAAACATGTACAAGAAATACTTGGAGAAGCAGAGGCATTTGTGTGTGGTATTTGTGGGCTTGGAGAGGGAGGCACCTTGTGTAAGGTGCTATGAACATATGGCATGAGGGGAAAGCTATTATTTGCATGGAAAAGTTTTTATTAGGAGAGAAAGGCATGTTCCAAGTGAAGGTGGGGCTGCATCATGATATCACCATGGCTGTTTAACATCCTACTTCTTGACTAAGGCTTCTTTTCCAACCCTCAAAATTCAGTTTTTCAAGGTATTTAAGAAATGCATTTAATCTTACTGTTTCAGAGATATTCACATAACAATGAAAAAGAAAAATTACTTTTGAATTAATTTTCATTGATTACTTCCACTCTAATAATGTGTAGGACCTCTATAGATATTTCTGTACAATGCACTAAAAAGTGTGGGAGTAAGGTGTGAATGTCAAATGAGTTACTATTGTATATTTTATCCTATATTTTACATACACTGAGAAATTTATTACTGATTAAAAAGTCCTTTTTTATGATAACTTTATTCATTGATAATTTATCCATAACAGCAAAATTTTGATAGTCTGAAAAGTTACATGCTGTACCAGTCAGATCCATATTTTTCAAGTTCAGGCAGGCACTGGCAACACTATTTCCATTTTTTATAAGAAAAACATTTCCACCCTCATCTAAAAACACCTCCACCCACATCTTGGTCAACTCTCAATGTCAGAAGAGCCAGTTTCCATCAAACCACACTCCCTACAATCCAGAGACAGACCATTATAGGCATGCAATTCAGGATCATCTGACTGGTCCTCTAAATCTAGCTAAATGCCACTCAGTTTTCTTCCGAGAAAACTCGCAAAAATGTGCTATCATTGGCGTGGCTGGAGGATGACTGACTGTGGGGAGAAATTATTACACACTGCCACCACAGCTGCCAGCCAGGCTCAGTGAGCAGCCTAGAAATAGAGGCATGAAACTTTGAGTAAATAGATGCCAAACGGAGTTGTTCCACTGGCATAAATATACATCTGAAGCATGTTTGGTGTTAATCTGTTCATGGATGAGATGGTAAGGGAGGTAAATGGAAGAGTCAGTAGCTGTTTGCAGATGGCACTATGTTGATGACACACTTGAGTTTTGAGAGCATGTGACAAGAGGAAGTTGAATATTTAATGTGAACAGAAGTAGGTAGAGAAGTATGGCAGAGGGGTGAAACAAGATGGTATGGATGAGTTTGACTGGGGAGAACACTGAGGAAATGGAGTGCTTTAGAACTTGAGCAGACTTGGCAGTCAGTGGAAACATGGGAACCTGAAGAAGGTATAAGGAGGGAGAGAAGGGGGTGAATGTCCTGGAAACATTGAGGAGTGTGTAGAAGGAAAGGTCAGTGCCTGTTTGGGAAAAGATGGGTATATTTGTAGGTATGGTAGTCCTGATGGTGTTGTATGGATGTGAGTCTTGGATCCAGAATGCAAACTAATAGAAGAGGGTGGACATGGAAATTAGATGCTGAGGGAGGACAATATGTGTGTAAGGCAGGTTGACTCTGTAAGGTTAAACATTGTAAGAGCAAGATGTGGTTGTAAACACATTCTGATTCAGAGACCTGACTAAGGCATGCTTAAATGGTTTAGATGTATGGAGAGGATGAGTGTACAAAGACTAACTAAGAGGATCTACATATCAGATGTAGAGAAAATAAGGGAAAGGGTGGACCAAACAGATGAAGGATGGAATGAAAGAAGCTTTGAGTTATCGTTGCCTAAACATTCAGGACAGAGAGAGGCGTGCATGATAGAACTGACTGGAACTTTGTGGTACATGGGGAGCAAAATTATATAAATGTGTTGAAATAGGGGCATATGGAGCAGTCAAGTAAAAGACAAGAAAAGTTTATGGGGCTTAGTTGTAGATGGAAGACTCTGTTTCATTGTTTTATGACTAACCATTCTGAGACCTGACCAATAACCATTACTATTTGTTTATGGCCATTCAACCAATTTTCTGACCACTGAAGTACAACCCCATCTTAACTCTTGCTTGTAAACTTTCACACGAGACTTTATCAAATGCTTTCTGAAATCTAAATGGATGACACTAGCCGCTTAACTTTCAACATCCATTTCTATATAAACGAATTCAAGCAGATTTGTCAGACATAAATAATTTTGTCAAAAACAATGTTGAGAAGCATTTATGTTTCAAATGACAGCTACCATAAATTCATTACCTACAAACATTATGCTAATTGAGCGATAATTTTTGGGCAGCCATTGACTAAGAGGTATATTACTGGTACTACCCGCCTGGGTATTGGGAAGGTTAGTGACAGCTGCATAGTGAGCCAGCACTTTAGTAGTTATAGTTGCATTATTCTCACCCTGGTAACTCTTTTCTTTCTGCCTCATCCACATGTGAACTGCTGGCATTCTGTCCACAAACATACAATCTCTCCTTCTCACACAACATTTGACAATGCTTAACTCACACAACTTATTCTAAGTAACTCTTGATTTTTCCTGTGTGAGTGCTATGCACAAGCCCTACCTTTTGACAAAATGGTGGGAGGAATAGACAGAAGTAGGAAATAAGAGTATTAGACAGGAGCATTAGATAGGAGGTAGGAATATTAGGTGGAAGGATTAAGTAAGAGTAATAGGTTGGAACATCAGTTAGATGCATTATGTAGAAGTGTTCAGCAGAAAATTAAATAGGAGCCTCTGAAAACACTGTGGTAGAGTTGCCCTCCACCAGTGGCCTGTTAAGGGCGAGATAATAAAGGCTAGAAATCGGCCCTGGAGTTCACTAGTTTGGTGACTCTTTTGCTATGGCCACCTCCTTGATGGAATTCCTGAAGCAAACAGGTGTCAGACATATAGATGGATAGATAGATGGGGACTTACCATCTTTTTAAATATTGGTGTAACGTTAGAGCTAACTTAATTTCCTCAGGAACTTTCCTTAGAGCAAATGATTTATTGATAAGAGTAGTCAAGGGCTTCATTATCTCATTTTTCTCTTTTAATGTCCTAAGAAAAAAAATTTCTGGACCTGCTGTTTTAATGATTTCAATTCCATTTAGTTCTGACACTGTATCTTCAACTCATATGTCAGTCTGTTGCAGAATGTTTTCCTCTCCAAACAACAGAACTGCTACTGGGATATGAATTGTATGTTCGGTGGTAAATACTAATAAAAAGTTAACCTTTTAAGGTTCTATTAATAATCATATCACTGTTTTCCATAATTAATGGACTAATTGTCTGGGTAACAATTCTCTTCCTTTTAACATCCTGGTAAAATTCCTTATGGTTTCTGTTGCTGTTTTCTGTAATTTACACTTCATACTAGTATTTACTTTGGTGTATGTCTCAATTTTTCTGCACAAAATTACATAACTTACTCTATTGCATTGGTTATTGCTCTCTTTGAGTCACATGTTACATTATTAGAAAACAATAAGTTCATTTCACACTGTTTCATCAATTTGGCAGTTTTGGAAAGTTGGCACAGTTTTGCTCTACTACTCTGAATGTTTCAAAGAAGCTTTTCCAAGCTTCTTGCTTATTGTTTTCATTGATATTATCATCTTAGAGTTGCCTGTCAAGAGCAAAGTGCACATCATTAAAATTTTGAAGTCTAAAAACAGGTATTTTTTAATAATCATCTTGCTGACTAGTATTACAAAGTGCTGAGAGATAACTCAAAAGTAATTTGCCGGTAATAATGTGTACCATACTCTTCTCTCATTTCATTGTTATAGAAGCCTCTGCAAACACTGCATTAGCGAGTTGTCCTCTTCCAGTGGCACTGAAGGCTAAGAAGTGGCACTGGAGTTCACTAATTATGGAGATTATTGCCATGGCCACCCCTTTGAGGGAGTTCCAGGTGGGAAAAGGCATCAGAGATATAGATAGATAGTATAACTTGTCAGTAGATTACAGCCTAACTGGAAATTATATTTCCTGTATAAACAAAACAGCAGCAAATTGTATGACTTCTCTAACCACTTAACAGACCAAGTAATTCAATATAATGATAGATTTGCCAGCCAATGTTGTGTATTGTGTCAACCTGAATCTGACAGCTATGAGATCCTAGTAATGCAGGATGTTGCATACTTCTTCACAACCCTCCACAACCTGGGTGAGTGGTGAAGTACCTTCCAAAACTGGAAGGCTTGACACTGTATGAAGCATACCTTCAATAAAATACTAAAACTCTGTTTCATTTTATGGGTCAATGGCCTGCGAAGGGATGAATTTCCCATGACATACTGAGCCATCAGCTAGTGAAGGGTGTGATTTGCATCACAGGCTGACTTGGAAAAGGTTAAGTGTTAATTATCTACAATATATTTCTTGTAACATCTAGCTAAGGTAGTACATCTCAGTGTTTGTTTATCTATACACAAATCCTCTCCCATTTTCTGTGAGGTGGATCATATTCATACAGATTTTATTTCCTAAATTTTTCCTTAACCAACTTTTTAGAATCTTCATTCCACCTTACTGTTCCTATATTTCAATAAGCTGTTCTTTTACCTCAATAGCATATTCAGTAAATGCATTCTTGAAGTGGCAATCAATCACCTCTTATTTCACTTTATACTGTCTTGTTGATTTCTCTCAACATCCCACTTGACTTATCTCAAAAGATGTTTTATTCCTTACTTAATTTTTCAATGTTTATCCTTTTTTACAATGGAGGGTACTCTCAACTTTCTCCATTCACACACTTGGAAACTCAAGAAGTGACTTTGGCAGTTTTTCATTCAAATCTGACACAAGAAACATGTCCTCAGCAAACAGCACTTGACTCACCTCCCAGGCTACCCAACCCCTGACAAATTGCATACCTACTACTCTCAAAAACTTTTGTATTCACCTCCCTCACCACCCCAACCATAGACAAAAACAGCCATTCACCTCCCTCACCACCCCAACCATAAACAAAAACAGCCATGGTGACATCACACACTCCTTCTGCAGACTCACCTTCACCCAGAATCACTCACCCTCCTCTTTTTCTTTTTGCACACACATTACTGTATTGATAAAAACTTCTCACTTCTTTCCTCACATACCATATATTTTTTTTGTAAAATCTTGTGCAAGTCATCTCCAGCAGCTGTCAAAGTCTTTCCCCATATCCATAAATGCTACCAATAAATCCTACTGTTTCTCTAAGTATTTCTTACCTTCAGTGAAAACGTCTGATCCACATGCCCTTTACCAATATGAAACTCTGTGCATGCCAACGCCCTCACAATCACCACTCTCTAATAAAATTTGCCAAGTACACTTAACAGACTTATAGCTTTGTAATTTAAATATTCTCTTTAGTCCCCTTGCCTTTTTGCAATGGTACCAAAGGGGGCATTTTGCCAATACCCAGGCACCTCAACATTAGCCATAAATGCATTAAAAGCCCTTATTAACCAATCAAAAACACAGGCACTTCTTTTCTTGAGAAATTAAACTACAACCCCATCCACCGTGGCCACACTGCCAAACTTCAATTTAGGCAAGGCTTTCACCACTTCTTTTTTTACCAAATCACTTCCCAACCGAAACACCCAACATATGCCACATCTTTCCACCTCATCTCTGTCTGTTACCACTTTCCCATTTGTCTCCCCCCCCCTTCTTCAATGCTTCCATTTGTTTTCCTGTTTTTCTCACTCTATAAAGTTCTTTCCAAAACATTTTCATATTTCCCCTGAAGTTTGCTGATATTCATTTACCCCAACTCTCATTTGCCCTCTTTTTCAGCCCGTGCATCTCCCTTTTGAGCTCTTGCCACTTTTTCTTGTAATCTTCCAATCACTCAGACTCCCTCTCTGCCAGTAATGTCCATACACCTCTCTTTTCATTTTTACTAGTAACCTAACTTCCTCATTTCGCTACTTCCTACAATTTCTGACATGCCCACCTCTCACCTTCGAAATACCACGAATTTCTCTTACACATCAGCAGTGTTTCCCTAAAAACCTCCCATTCCTCAACCACTTCCCTAGCTTTATTTACTCTCACCTTTTGCTATTCTACATGTTATTTCTCCTTGTACCCTCTTCCGCAAACCTCTTGTCTTAGTTTACTCACTTTCATCATCTTTCCACCGACATCTTTTCCTTTTTTCTGAACGCTTCTACAAACCTTCACTCTTGTATCCACCATGTAATGATATGATATCCCATCAGCTGTCCCTCTCAACAAATTCACATTCAGGTCTCTCTTACATGAAAACCTATCAATTAGTACATAATCTAATAATGCCCACTTACCATCTGCCCTATTTACCCACATATATCTCTCTTATTAAGCCATGTATTCCCAATCAACAGTCATTTTTCAGCACATAGCTCTATAAGCTGTTCATCGTTTTTATGCACATCACTGGGTACCCCATGTCCCTTAGTTATAATCTCAACTGCCATATTGCCCACTTTTGCATTAAAATCTCTCATCATTAATACTTGATCCCTTGCATCAAAACTGCTGACAAAAACACACTCACCTCTTCGTCAAACACTTCTCTCTCCTCCTCATTCCTCTTGTGGCCAGGTGCATATGCATAAACAATGATCCATCTCTCATATTCCACTTGAAATTTTACCCACATCAGTCTAAGGTTCACTTCTACAAACTCACACTTTCCCTCAACTCCTTCTTCAGCAGAAGTGCTATCTACTTCCTTAGCTCTCACCCTCATCCTAACCCCTGACTTGACCCCTTACCCAGCACTAAAATATCAAGGTTCCTTTATTCAAACATGCTACCTGTCTCTCCTCTCTTCTAATTTTGGTTACATCCATACATATTCAGACACCCCAACCTGAGTCTTTGAGGAGGATGAGCACTCCTCAGTTCCCTCTTCAGTTCCAACTTTTAGGAATTGAAATACACTGGAGGAAAGGGTTTCCAGGACCCCAACTCACACTCCTCTTAGTTGCCTTCTATGATATGCAAGATATATAAAGTAAGTATTCTTTCTAAATATAAGAATAAAAAGATAATTTTAAAATAACAAATTTCCAATGCAAAATATAATGATAGTTCAGGACACTAAGATTAATGGATTACTTTAAGTAATAAAGCTCTACATGCAAAAGTAACAAGTAACAGGATACTTTTACATAAAAGTTTTCCTTATTTCATGAGAATTTCTCCTAAGGCCAGAAAGAAAAGTACGAAAATTAGTGAAGTTCATGTACCTTTCAGTAGTCAATACCATGTTTTTAAAAACAACAATAACGAAAGTTTGTTGTTAGTGAATACAGAGTTACTATATCAGCAAAGATTGCTAGGATACACAATTCTATTCTGGAAAGAAAAATCAGCTAGGATACACAATTCTATTCTGGAAAGAAAAATCAAAGAAATCCAATGATAGCCATGATTTGAAACCATCAATCAAAGAAATCCAAAGGTAGCCATGATCTGAAACCAACATTAAACTATTAAGTAATAATTAACCAGTATGAAGAAATTTTTATTTTTAATGTAATGTAAAATCCTGTTAAGAAAACTTGGTAAATGAACACCAAAATCACTCAATTCAAAGGAATTCAAACAGCAACAAACTATTTGGTCTTTTCGAGGTCTTCTGTGATAGTGGAAGATGTTGGAAACTCACAGACTAGTGTGGTAAAAGTAGAAAAGCATACAGATAATTCTAAGAGAAAAACAAGCAAACAGTCAATGTGGGTAAAGAAGCACAAATAAAATTATTTGTGGAACTGAAAAATATATATAGAGTCTATTCTTACGAGTATCTATTGTACTGCTTTCAACCACTCTTAATTGTTAAATCATTCCATATAATAATAAAACTGTTAAAGAGAATTCATTGATCAAATCAACTTGTTTACTTGCCTCTGTTGGGAAATTAATTGGATATAGGGAATGCCCAAATATACTGTTTTAAACATAAAAGTTTCTGTGCATACTCACTACATCACTTGAAACACACACAGTTTCAAATAGGTGAAATGGTCTGGAACTCTGACAATAAGGGCATGAGTTATGGCGATACATTATACAGCATATTCACTCTATACTCCTAGCAATGCATTCCTTATGTTTACAAAGTTCAGCAGAAGTACAAGCAAACCCAAGGAATTAGACTGGACAAAACCAATTGTCTTTGTTGTTTTTGCTTCAACACTTGTGGGAGATCTTCAAAATTAGTGGAGTAGGTCTAGAGAACATAATACTGCTGCCATGTTGTCCAAAGTATCAGTGTATTTTCAACATCTTCAAAACCTCAATACATGGAAAATCAATATTTTTCATTAATTCTCAAAAATACAAAAATATACCATTTTATACTTTAAAAAATCTATACTTATATGAAAGTAAATAATCATGTAATACATATCAATAAATAACAGTTATTAAAGCCATTTGAGATGCACCATAGAAAACAACGACAAATATACTTTTAAGGAGAAACTCACAAAAAAAAATAAAAACACTTCAAATGAATTCCAACATACTCCCCACCATAGGAGTTCATAACTCCTATCAAAAGAAAGTATAACACAATTTATGAGCAAGATAGTGTTGTGACTTACAATACAATGAGTTTCAACATGCAACTTGTTTCATAAGAATGGAAAAGTTAATTTCCCAAAACAATATTACATATAAGAATTCAGTCCTTATACAGTCATTTAACTAAAAACTGTTACAATAAAATCAAACTTCTGTTTGCTTAGGATTAAAAACTAGAGGCAATGAACAGTACAATAAGAACAGGTCACTAAAAATAAATAGTTTCTGGAGGCCTGAATATACATAAGGACATAATACAACCCTTAAAACTAAACAATGATTCCTTAAGTTATTCAAATCACAAATCTAATTTGTTAAGAGCCTTAATCAATCGACCAGAATGGGTACAATTCTTATATGAATCCTCAAGGAAAGGTATAACTTGGATTCTTGGACCGTTTCAGCCACATCAGAATCAGAGCTAGAGATTTCAAGGTAGTGTAATCTTTGTAAAGGTCTGGAAGTCTGTAAGTTTTGACATTTACACTACTGAGGACTCCATCTTTGCCAGGAAATATATCTACTATAACACCCAAGGGCCACTGCAATCTGGCAAGATTATCTTCCATAACTAAAACTAAATCACTTTCCTTAAGATAACAATCTGGTGTAAAATCTTTAGCAAAAGGGGGTAAATACCTGATATAACTGTTACTCCATAATTTCCAAAATTTATCAAGGGACTGATTTCTTAAGATTTATCTCTCAATTAAATTCTTAGCTGAAATACAGGAAGGGTTGATGTTCACATGAGTTTGAAAACCAGTACTTCTCTCAATGATAAAATGAGAGGGAGATAGTGGAATAGGACTATCAGCTTCTTCTCCAACATATGTCTAGGGCCTAGAATTTACACATGTTTCAGTTTCATGTAGTGTGGTTTCTAATTCACTTGTAGACGTATAAATAACACCAAGAGTTTTCCTACAGCAGACCTCACAGACCTAATCAAGTGTTCCCACCAAGAAGACTGTGAAACCATAAATTTCCAATGGGGGGGGAAAGATGACCATAAATTTTCTGCAATTTATTAACAGATGCCACAAAGGTCTTAGCATTACCTGAATAAAACACAGATGGAAGCCCCCTAAGGGCAATGAATCTGTAAATGGCAAGCATTCAGTCAGAGATACAAATCAAGTCAGTAAACTCCAAATGTATGGATCTGACTACTGCACAGGTGAAAAGCAAATATAAAACTTTTTAGAAGGAACATCAGTAGAAACCAGTCACAGTAAATGGTGGTGCAGATTTAACCCTTAATTCTAGAAGAGGAGCTACAAGTTGACAACATGTTCTTGAATCATGTCTTTGGCACCTAAAACATTCCATGGATACAGACTTTGCAAATCTTCTAATTCCTATTATCCAAAAACTACCTCTTAAAGTAGACACAATAGAAGAAACACCTGCATGCTTAAGAAATATATGTTGAAAACTGACAAGTGACCTTTTGGAATTATTAGTGGGTGTTTACTTTTGTAATTTAATTCTGCCTTCTCAAGTCTGCCCTTGATTCTCAATAAACCTTGATTATCCAAAAAAGGATCCAATTTACTTAAGTTTGACCCTTTAGGAAGAGACTTGTTACTTATCAAAACATTAATTTCTAGTGGGTATACCTCTTTCTGTACACAATTGATCATTTTTGTTTTGGCATCATCTAATTCATTAGCAGTGGTTAACAATTGTTTATAAATCTTAAAGTGACTCCATCTGTTAAACTCACACAAAGGTGTTGTAGTTTTGATAGCAACACAAACTATGTCATCCTTACATTGAGTTTCTTCCCTAGTAGAAAATAAGGTTCTTCCTTCCTGACTAATGGACAAGGATTCTGACAGCCAATGGGGGACTATTTAACTACAAACTGTTAGAAAAAAGCTGATCAGTTAATATTTCATTTTTTTAAATTAAATCAGCAGGGTTGTCAATTCCAGAACAATAATGCCAGCAACTAGGTGGCGTTACATGTCAAATTTCGGTAACCCTATTTGCAACAAACGTGAATAATGTCAATTGTGGACGTGAAGCAGAATATTTGTAAAATTAAATCAGAAATGTATCTATGGTGTTGCTTTCAGCTACAAATGTATTCTAATTAGCAATCATTCCACAAGTTAACTACCATGTTGAGTATAAAGTATCCTATTTCAACTGAAGTAAAATGTTTGTCCACGAGTCTATATCCCTTATGAGTGAAGGCAACAGATTTAATCTTAACTACTGTAGCTGCTTAGATCAAGCTTATCAGAGCCAGTATCATATCACTCTCTTAACATTCTCTTTTCTAAGGTAAACAAGTTTAAGTCATCAAGCTGGCTGTCACAGAATTTTTTCTCAGTCTGGAAATCATCTTGATAGCTCACCATTAGACTGTCTCTACTCTTTCTATGTCTGTTTCAAGAAAGCTGATCAAACTGAACACAGCATTCAAGGTTGGGGACATACCAATGAAATGTAAAGAGTGAGGATTTGTTTCCTTAATTTATATGCCATACCTATGAAGTCCAGAATTTTGTTCGCCATTTTTACTGCTACACAGTGCTGACTAGGCTTTAGGTCACTGGAGATTATGTCCTAAGTTTTTTTGGCTTTTGGTTACTCGAGGTTATCGGTCCAAAGTTTTTTCCTAATGCACCTTTTTGTAACTCAACAAAACTCGTATTCATTTTGTTTTTTCTACCAATGTGTAAAAATTTTGTACTTATCAGTATCGAAATTCATCTACCATTTGTGAACCCATAATACCATTTTCTCTGTCAGCCTAAAGCTATATACACTTTATTTTCAATGTAGCTGCATTTCCCTTTTTCATTTTTTTTTTTTTTTACTATTTTCAATGTAGCTGCATTTCCCTTTTTCATCTTTTTTAACTGTGACAACATGAGCAACTGATTGCCCTAATCAAGGTCAATTCATTAAAGCTATATATGTATATATCATGACCTAAGTCAGTTATCCATTTTATTGATTAACTTTGAGGGGAGGAGGAACATCTGGGTTGACTGTGGACCAACCTCTGCAACCAAGGTTATGAACCTGTGCTCCTCCCCCTAGGCAACCTGTGAACACATCATGTTCAGGAATGCTATCCACTACACTACTACTGTTAGCAGATTTTGATATCTTAAGATGCTGCAATTATCAATGTAATGGGCATACATTTATATGAGAAAAAGAAGTGGTCCCAAGTCTGATCCCTGAAGCACATCAACTGTTATGTCTAACTATTCTGTGGCTTGATCATTTGTTGCTATCTATTTTTAGCCAATCAACCAATTTTCTAACCATGAAGCTACAATCATATCTGTACCAAGTGATTTCAATTTTGCTAGAAATCTGTGATGCAAACTTATTGAATACTTTCTGAAAAATATAGATGACACCAATGGCTTTGCTTTCATCCTACATACTGATTACATCATTATATATTCAGTTGTTAGCAGAGTTGTCAGACAGAGAACATCCTCAAAAACCATGTTGTGAATCAGATTAAATGGTAATACTCTGATTGATTTACAAACTTATCATAAAGCTAATGATGGTATCTATATGTTTAATACTAATGTTACACTGGCAAACTTCCAATCTTGTGCAACTTTCCCAATAGTGACTTAATTCACATATTTTAACAGTCCAACATTTCTGATATTAATATTTTAACATTTAACAATAATGTAAATGTTGAATTGGGTAAGTTAACAAACATTTCAAAGATTTTTGCCTTTAATATTTTTCTTCTTAAAGGCTGTGTTACCTCCATGATGCAGAGGGTGGTGATCAGGTGTGGGAGAGAGGAGAATGTGTTATTTTTTTCTTTTCTGTCATGCATTTGTGCTGTTTCTTTTTGGACAGGGTGACTTGGCAGTGAATGGAACCATGGAAGCAGAAGTAAGTCATAGAGTGGGGGAGGGGACGAATGTTCTGGAAGCAATGAAGAATGTGCAGAAAGAGAGAACATTATCTCAGAAAGCAAAAATGGGTATGTTTGAAGGAATAGTAGTTCCAACAATATTATATGGTTGCAAGG
>JAYMFT010034799.1:0-15841 GCA_038088735.1 Panulirus argus
CTCTCTCTCTCTCTCTCTCTCTCTCTCTCTCTCTCTCTCTCTCTCTCCTCCCCCTCCCTCCTCCCCCTCCCTCCCTCCCTCCCCCAAGGGAGGGTCATCCCTGATGAATTGTGAAGTTCAAGTGTTGATAATAAAATTCGTCAGAATATTGTAAGATTTTCATCACTTTTTTATGATGAATTTATGGCAGCATTCTTTTTTCAAAAGTCTACTCTCAAATACTTTGTAATTCATATCTTGACTAATGGTAGTCACTTTGTAAACAAATCCATGCTTCAGCCGTTACTTACTCCTGCCACAATATGTCTGCGCTTTTGCCTATTTTCACCTGCAAAGTAAGTGGAGCCCACTATTCCTGCTAAGAATAAAGGATGAAAGACTCTCTTCGGATGTGAAAGAGATGCTTAGAAAGTTTGATGATGGTGTGAATCTCATGGCTATAGCTAAGTCTATAGGTCTTGCTCACTCAGTATTGGGGCACTGGAGGCAAATTTGAGTAAGATTTAGTTGTTTGAGTGGCACTCCATTAACTGCAAAGTTAGTTTTTAGGTAGAGTGATGCGATGGAAAAAAATGGAATATCTACGAAGTTTCTGGGTAGAAGACCAGAATCCGAGGAAAGTGCCGATTACGACTACAGTTGTTAAGGAGAAGGCCAAATCAGTATATAACAGTTGCTGAGTCAGATCATGCCTCTCCATCTCCCTTACTGTAACATTCACTCCATCCTATCCCTTTCCACCACCACCTCAAGCCCCGATCACCACATTTTTTGGTAAGTTTTCATTATATATTTGAATTGATAAATGTGAGCCTTGTGGTAAGTAATTCTTTGTTTAATTGTTGAATGTATGTTCGATACTTGAAACTTGGTTATGGGAAATTAGTGCTAAGAAATATAAATCTCCCCACATTTGTGACGGGTTTTAAGTGCTTTGAAAATTGCATTTCACGCAGTTGGTTTTTAAGGAACATATTCTTTTCACTTATGATGGATAGTTTTGTTTTTTATTGTTTTATGTTTTCTTTAACTCTTATGGTGCGCTGATTTGTTTCAGCCTCTCCAGTGTGCAGAAAGTAGGAAAATCAATCCTTTTTATATGAAAATTTGCATATAAGATATAAGATGAATTTTTATTTCTCTAGAATCAGAATTTAACTGTCCCAAGTTTTCGAAAAACATTATCAATTGGACTAGTCAACCCTATGTACACAAGTTACGTTCACTTACATTTTGTTTTTAGCTTATGAATAAACAGTTAACCATTTGTAGTTTAAGCAAAACATTTTTGTATCCCCGATGGCCAATCCTAAGGGTCGCATGGGTATCACAGACTCAGTGAGTTCCTGCAAAACACTTACAGCCATCTTTCATGGTTAGCTGTGGGATACCAAGAACTCCAGGCATCTCCAGTGACTCATCCTTTATTTGGTTTACCATTTTTTGCTAGCCAGCAGAACAAGCAGTATTCACTTGTGGTGGCAAAGCACCCAACTATACTCATCTCAGTCAGGGACAATAACACAGGAAGGCTTAATAGGAAAAAAACAATATTAGTGTGGAACTTAGGCTATAGAAGCAGATGATGGTGTCTTGAGTGAAAAGAAGTTTTATTGGTCTATAGTTTTTGTGATTTGTCTGTCACACTTGGAGAGTGCTTCAGAGTTGAAAAAATAGTTGGCAAGGAAGTGAACTCAGGGACCTCTTGATTTATGTGTATTTGATTTATGCTGTTTTTAGAATAACACACACAGTCCTTTTTTTTTGGGGGGGGGGGCATAAGTTTGGAATAACACGCTCATAATCGGGTAGGCATTGTTGTGGTGTGACAGCCATCCCATTTATGATCACTTTATTCCAAACTTAATCCCGTGTAAATGGACTGTGCATGTTATTCTAAAAATGACATAAATTTAATACACATAAATCAAGAGGTTGCTGTATTCACTTCCTTGTCACTTTTTCTTTTCTACTTTGAAGCTCTCAATGCTACAAACCACAAAAACCTCATTTCACTCAAAGACACCATCATCTACTTCATCTTATGCTTGGCTTGGATATAGTGTATAGTCATGGAGTGCTACAGTATGTTGTTTTGCAGTATACTGTACATTGTGTATATTTTGCCCTTTGCATCTTGTCACCAAAGTATCTTTTAAGTTCTCCTGATGCCAGTGGTGTGAAGAAGTGTAAGGCAATCATGAGGTTAGGATGTATGTGCTTAAATGTTATGAGTAAAGCAAATGAATGGCTGATATTAAGCTTGCTCCTAGACTTAGTGAATCTACTGTACGGATTATTTATAATAGTGTAGAGAAGATCAAGGAGAGTGCCAAGAATGGAACATTATTCATTGCACCTAAGACCTCATATTCCCAAAATTTGATTATGGTGAGAATGGAACTAATGTTGAGTACATGGATTGAAACCCAAACTCATAAAAGTGTTCTGGTCAGTTTGCTTGTGATGCAAGCAAAGGCCAGGAATAATTATGCACATATGGTGACTTGGCAGCAGTGAAGACATTTAAAACAAGTTGTGGTTGGTTTGAGAATTTTAGGAAATGCTGCAATTACCACAACATCAGTGTGACTGGTAAGGCTGTTTCTGCTGATATTGCTTGCAAAAACTTTGTAGGAACCCACAGAACCATTACCAAGGAAGGTTTTCATTCTCCTAAGCAATTTTTAACATGGACGAGACTGGATTATCTAGGAAGAGAATACTTTTGGGAATGTGCATATCCCATGAAGAAAACACTGCACCAGGATTCAAATTTTATTTTTGTTTTTATTAATAGAAT
This sequence comes from Panulirus argus, assembly GCA_038088735.1. Taxonomy (NCBI): domain Eukaryota; kingdom Metazoa; phylum Arthropoda; class Malacostraca; order Decapoda; family Palinuridae; genus Panulirus; species Panulirus argus. Next base: position 2,804 of record JAYMFT010034799.1, read on the forward strand.
TCATTGTACAGTATGTATAGTATAGTATTGTACATTTGCTGCTGTCTGTATTGTGTAGTTTTTTACTAATATATATATATATATATATATATATATATATTTATTTATTTTTATACATTATTTGATTTACATGACAGTGGTATTGCATGAATAGATAAAGGGGTTAAGAAATTAGAAAATGAAAAAATCATGCCATATGGTATAAAGAGCAGGGGTGTGTTAAGCTGTAGATGTGGAATTTATTGGAGTGAATAAGTTATTGAGAAAATTCTGGGACTGTATCGGAAATGTAACAAACAAGATGTGTGGATCAAAAGAAGGGTTATATGAAGGGAGACAGCATAGTAGAGTGTAGGCATGTAAAAGCTCATAAGTAAGGACTAGTGGTTTAATGAGTATTTTTACAAAAAGGAAGGAATTATTGTAATTTAAATATGGAAATGGTAGAAATAAAACCAAAGAAAAATGCAGACATATGGTAAAGAATTTTATTCAAAGTTAGGGGTCTAGAGAGAAAATTGACACAGATTTAAACATATAAAAGGATATATAATGAAGTATTAAAAGCTCAGCAGAAGAAGTGAAGAGAGAGTAGGATTACAAGATTTGGATGTAAGATTATAAAAACCAAAGGATATATGTTGGAATTTAAAGGATTATCATGAACAGTTACTGGTAGTAAGTGAAGCTTGGGAAGTGGTACAAATCTATAATCATATGTATGTTTAATGTTCTAGAATGAGGATAGGGAGCTAGAGGGGCAAATTCATGCATTTATTTTGCATATTCATTAAAACAAGTGTTAAGGATAAGGCAGAGAATGTTAGGCAGTTTAGTTGATTAAGCACAGAAAGTTTTATAGTAGTGATGATAGAGCTTTTGAAGGATTACAAGTAGTAAGATGAAAGATGAATAAGGTAGATATATGGTAGGGTAGGTATATGTATGTATTGTGCATGTATGTATATATGTGTGTATGTGAGTGAATGGATATTTCTTCGTCTGTTTCCTGGCACTACATCGCTAATGTGAGAAACAGCAATCAAGTATAATAAAATAGATAATTGAAAATATGGTTGAGTATTGTTATGTGTATCTAATAGTTTTTGAAAATTGTATTAGAGAAAATGCTGGTAAAAGCACTTTACAGTGTCTTCAGAAGTGGGTTGTAAAAAATCTTGTGAGTTATTGGGGAAGCTGCTGAAAGTGGTGAAGAATTTGCATCAGATATATTAGGGCATGAATCAAGACAAATAGAGGAATGAACAGGTATTTTGTGATTGAGCTTACAGTGACATATTAAGCCTAAGTTATTGGTTAATGACATTGTGGATTGAACTGTGGGAATATATAAGCTGAAATTACAGGCAGAAAAGTGAGATCGTGGAAGGTGAGGATATTATTCTGTTCACATAATAATGTGGTGATGGGATAGGTGTGAAAGGAACTTCAGGCCACGTAGGAAATTTTGAAGACTTTAAATGGAGGCAGCTGAAAATTAATGTTTGAGAAAAGGATATATGATTGTGGGAAGTGATTGAATGGCAGAAAGTTGGAAAAGGATCATGATTTTTATGTATCCAGATAGTATTCTTAGTGAAGATGAACGATTGGATTCTGGGAGAATGACTAATGAAAGGTTAAGTTGCTGGCATCCTTAGTAAGGCTATGGCAAGTAAAGACCTGGGTTAGTAATTTTAGAGGAGCTTGATGAAACCACTTTCTTATTGATGTATGGGAGAGAAACATGGATTTACTGTAAATGATTAACAGAGAGTATAAACTGTAGAGGTGGATTACTTGAAACTGAGTGAGAAATGAGGCTGTCAGATAAGGTATGCAATAGAGATTGGATTGATCGAGAATTTGAAGAGTGAAGTACTGATCTGTTTGCACATTTAGAGACTAGCAATTCTGGAAGTTTGGTTGGAAGAGTGTTTGTAAGATGAAAGGAATGGAGAGATAGAGGATGAGCTGGAAGGTTACAGGAAAGGAATGTAGTATTAAGAGGGGTGTTATCAGGTTAAGATTGTTTAGAATTGTTTAGGAATAGGAGTGTATAATAGCCTGCATGTGATGCCTTGATAAATGATGGAAAATAGAGCATCGGAATAAAGAGATTTATTTCCAAGATAATGAAACTCCTTTTGTTTGAAAATAAGACAATCATGATCATACTTATAAGAGTATGAAACTCCTTTCATTCAAAAAAGGGAAAGTGATGTTTACATGATAACAGTATTGTGTATGTGGAACATTGTAAAGACAATTTTTATATATTTATTCAACTTTTCTAGGTACAGTTGAGTTGTTGAAGCTATGCCAGGACTCCGGTCGCTGGTAGCACGGAGGAGGTCATCCTTGGCATCTCCACCTTATGCCTCCAGTAATAGCACACCATTACCTAACTTGTCAGACATTTGTGGTAATGTTGGTAAAAGCCAGAGATCAGAAAGTAAAGAAAGTGAAACAACAGAACAAGTAAATGAAAGTGGTGAAGAAGCTGATAAACATCAAGAAGCTGAGAATGATATTAGAAACCAGAAAGCAGAAAGTAATGATTACCAAATGCCAGAACAAGTGAATGTGAGTAATGAAGTGAATCAGAATCAGAAAACTGATACTTCTGGTAATAGCCAGAAATCAGAGAGTAATGATTCTAAGACACCAGAAGAGGTGAATGCTATTAGTGAACAGACACCAGAAGAGGTGAATGCTATTAGTGAACAGACACCAGAAGAGGTGGATGCTGTTAGTGAAGAAATAAACCAGAATCAAGGAATCCCTCATGCAGAGCTTAAAGAAACTGACAGTGCACAGGAGGTAGAAAATGTGAAGGAGGAAACTAAGCAGAATGTAGGACTCCTAGATTCTAATAGTGAAAATGTGAGCCAGAGTGCCATTGCTGTTAATCTGAATGGGGAGGTATCAGATCTAAGTGATGGCGGTAAAAATGCCTCAGTTAGCATCACAGGTAGTTATAATAGAGATCGAGCAGAACTTAATACCAGAAACTTTGACAAGGATGACAAGAAAAGTGATACAGGACAGTGTTTTAAGAAAATTAAATTACCTGCACTGAACAGAAAATCCATTGACGGTATAAAGAATTGCACAGACAATTCAGCAATGGAGATCGAATCAACTCTAGCCAGTCGGGGTGTGACTATTGTAAGGAGGATGGTTGACAGTGCAGAGACTTGTAGCAGGAAAAAGCATGAAACAGCTCAGGTTACTAAAAAAGATGGTGTTATTAACAATGGCTCTGTAATTACAGCAAACCTGCAGATCACCAAGCAGGATGGAAAGTTTTCAACACAGTCATTCTCCAGAGCATCATCTGTTTTTACTAGTTTTAAAGGTTTAGCACCTGTCAGCTGTCAAAGTGAATTAACAATCCAGCCCTCTTCAGAAAGAAAGTTTAGTCACTCGCTATCAAAAGACTTATATAAATGTATAAATTCAAGAGGGACTCGTGTTGAGGCAAACCCAAAAACACCTCAGGCACTTGCAAATTTGAAAAGATCTACGTCATTAAATCCAAGGAATGTTTCAGCACAATCAAATTCAAGAGTTATTCCTCCACACCTAAACCTGAAAGGAACTAATGTACACTCAAATGCAAAAGGGTTAATGGCACTCTCAAAAAATAGTGGAATTAAGGTGGATCATATAAAAGGACAGAACTTGAATATTACCAAAGGGTTTTCTTCACATGCAAATGCCAGAGCTTCTGCGTTCCAGAACACTCCCAGAGGGGCTTCAATGCAAACAAATATCAGAGGGCCTTCAGCACACACTAATTTCAAAGGGGTGCCTGGACATCAGATCACCAGAGGACCAGTGGGTTATGGTAGTCCAAGGGGGCCTGCTCCAAAATCTACCATAACTGGAGTATCTACTCAGTCAAGATCCTGTGTTCTGTCTCCACAGATGAGACCAGCTACAACTCAGCATTCAAGAACTGCAGTAAATCAACCACAGTCTAGATCCACAGGACTCCCTCCTCAGTCTAAGTCTGTAGAAGTATATCCATCACCTAGGCCAGTGGAAGTCTCACCACATTCAAGGCTTGCCCAGGTATCTCCACAGTCTCAGTCTGTGAAAATGTCTCCACAGTCTAGGTCTGCAGAAGTCTCTCCACAGTCCAAACCAAGTGAAGTATTATCACATCCTAGGAATGCCAAAGTAGAACAGTCTTCATCTAGATCAACGGATTTGTCTACACAGTCAAGATCTGCTGATGCAGTCTTATCTCCACAGTCAAGATCTGCTGATGTAGTCTTATCTCCACAGTCAAGGTCTGTTGATGCAGTCCTATCCCCACAGTCAAGATCTGCTGATGTAGTCTTGTCTCCACAGTCAAGGTCAGTTGATATAGTTTTATCTCCACAGTCCAGGTCAGCAGAGGTGTCACCACAGTCTAGGTCTGCTGAAATTTCTCCACAGTCTGCTTCCACTGGAATCCATTCACAGCCAAGGTATACAGGAATGTCTCCCCAGTCAAGGATGGCAGAACTCTCTCCACAGTCCAATTCTCTGGGAATGATTCCTCAGTCCAGTTCTGCTGAAATGTCTCCACAGTCAAGGTCTTCTGGCCTTCCTCCACATTCTGTTTCAGTAGGACATCCTGTACACTCTGCATCTGTTGGACAGCATCCTCAGATTAGCATGATGGTGCCATCACCACAGTCTAATACCGTAGGGCCCATTCCTCAGTCAAGTGCCGACAGACTACCTCCTCAGTGCAGTTCAGGGGGACTTTTGTCACAAGCCAATTCCTTGGAACTTCCATCACAGATAATGCCTTCTGGACTTCCACACATGGTCAATTCTGATAGATTTGCTGTAAGTACCAGTCCTGGGGGATTCCCAGCGGTTTCCACTTCAACAGGATTTTTAGGACGTTCCAACTCTGAAGCATTCCCTCCTTACAGTAATCCAGGGGAGTTTCCTCCACACTCTAGTAATAATGGGTTCCCTCCTCACCTGAGTTCAGGGGGATTTAATATGCATTCCACCTCAGGAGGGTTTCCCACTCAGACCAGCCTTGTAGGGTTCCCAGCACAAACCAACTCCTGTGGATATCCCCAGCATAATAGTGCTGGAGAATTCTCTTCACATAATTCTGGAGGCGTTTTAGGACAAGCAAATTCAGAGGGATTCACTGCACACTCTAGTTGCAGTGGTTTCTCAACACTGAATTCTGGTGGGTATCCCCAACACTCAGGTGCTGGACCATATGATGTTTCAGGCAACACTAGTGAATTTCGTGAAAACACTAGTGAAATGCTGATGTATGCTGGATCAAGAGACTATACAATGCATACAGACTCTAGAGAATTCCCAGGTTATAGTAATAATAATCATATGACAGGTCATTCTCTTTCTCAAGAGTTAGCTATTCATTCCAGTCATAGAGACCTGTCAATGAATCACAGCTCTAGGGAGTTGTCATTGGAAAACTGCAGTCAGGGATTGTCTTTACCATCTAGTGCTGGGAATCCTTCTATAAATTCTGTTCTTGGAGAACAGTACCCACAGTCTAATTATGGAGAATCTCTTGCTCTTCCCAGTTATAGAGAGACACCTTTACATTCGAGGACCAGTGCTGGGGAAGTGCCAGTGCTTCCTGATTTCAGAGATTCATCTGTACGACATAACTATAGGGATTCCTCTATACCTGCTAGTTACAGTAATTTTAGGGATCCTGTCACACAGGATAATTCAAGAACTTTACAGACACACAACAGTTACAGAGACATGCCATTGCATACTAATATGGAAGAACTCCAGGCTCATAGAAGCACTAGAGAACACAGCCTTCATGTCAGTTTCAAAGAGCAGTCTTCTGCTGGATACAGAGAACAAGATATTCTTGACAACTATCTAGAATCATCGGTCCTTTCCAGTTTCAGAGAAACTGTGAATCTTGGTAACTGTAGAGAACAGTCTCTTCCAAGCTTCAGAGAAAATTTAAGTCATACAAGTCCTAGAGAGCAAGTTCTCCCAACTTTCAGAGAAAATATAAATCATACTAGCCCTAGAGAGCAAGTTCTCCCAAGCTTTAGAGATAATGGAAGTCATACCAGCTCGAGAGAGCAGGTTCTCCCTTCCTTTGGAGAACCTGTTAGTCATACTAGCCCTAGAGAGCACATTCTCCCAAGTTTTAGAGAACCTGTAAGCCATACCAGCCCTAGAGAACAAATTCTCCCAAGCTTTAGGGAAACTGTAAGCAATAGCAGCCCTAGAGAGCAAGTTCTCCCAAGCTTTAGAGAATCTGTGAGCCATACCAGTCCTAGAGAACAAGTTCTACCTTGTTTCCAAGAAAATGTAAGCCATAGCAGCCCAAGAGAACAAGTTCTTCCTTCCATTAGAGAAAACATTAGCCATCATAGCCCAAGAGAACAAATTCTCCCCAGTTTTCAGGAAACTATGAATAATGCCAGTCCCAAACAAGTTCTCCCAAACTTTAGAGAGTCATTGAATTATACAAATTTTAGAGAACCCCTAGATCATAATAATGCTTGTGAACAGTCCATAAATCATAATGTTAGAGAATCGCTAGATTATGCAGCAGCTTGTAGAGAATCGTCTGATTCTGGCCAGACTCCTGAACTGGGGGTTGATAATAGTTACAGGGAGGCACATGATATGCCAAGCTTTAGAGTTGATTCTCAGCAAATAGCACTTAATGATCCACCAGTTGATTTGAAATTCAAGGAAACAGACCTTGGTAACAGCTACACTGAACCAACGGTGCTCCCTAGTTTTACAGAATCCTTTGAACACAATAGTTCCAGTGAATTACATAGGAAAAAGGACAGTAGTATTGGACTTCCAAGTTTTAGAGATTCAACCCATTACTCAACCCCAAGAAGTGCAACAGAATATGGCAGTTTTAAGGAACCTTTATCTCCAACGTCAAGATCTCCTGGGTATGTAAATACAAGAAATTTTGATGTTCATCAGCACACAGATTCGCCTACATATACAAATACAAGAGAATCTTCTATTTATTCATGTATAAATGAAACCAGTGATACTTACATAAGAGATTTAGCTGTTTATCCAAACAAAAGGAGGTCTCCTGTTCCTTCTAGTGCTGCATATTCTCCAGTTCATCCAGATAAAGATACTGGTATTCATCAAAGTATTAGAGATTCAGGCTTTCATTCTGGAGATGATGGTTTCCATCCTGAAAATTCTCCTCTTCAGATTACTAGTGTTTCTCCTGTTCATCTTAGTGCAAGAGAATTTTCAGATTATCCTTGCACAAGGGACTTTTCTAATCATTTACATGGAAGAGATTCCATGGTATATCTGGGTGTAAGAGATTCTCCTTCAGATCATCTTGATGTAAAAGATTCTTCACCTCATCAGGGTGTTAGGGATTCTACACTTCATCCTGATTCAATAGAGTCTCTTGCTCATCCAGATGTAAGAGATTTTCCTATTCATTCAAGCCCTCAAAATTCTCCTGTTGATTCAAAGGTGAGTGAGGCATCTGTTCTTGTAAGTATGGATGTATCAGCTCATTTTAGCTCAAGGGATTCATCTCAGCACCCAAGGAATATACCTGTAGATTCTAGGTCCAGTAATCCATTAGATAATCATAGTTCCCTAGAGGAACCAGTGTTACCTGTTGTAGGGTCTTTTCCACAGGATACAGTTGCAGAGATAAGCAGAACTGCTCCTCATTCAAGCCCAACTTCATCACACCACTTGGGTGAATCTCCAGTACATTCAAAGTGCATTAAGTCACCTTTAGATATTAGCCCTGTCAGGTCTCCCGGCTGTTCCAGTTCTGTAGATTCTCCTGAGAAGTTTACATCAGTAGTTTCTCCCACAAAGCCTGACTCTGGAGCCTCTCCAAGTTCCCAGGAGAGAATAGTTATAAAAATGAAACTTCTCCATAGTGATTCAGGAAGTGAAGAAGACAGACACAGTAGGGTAGAAAGTTCAGATATTACAGAGTTGGGGTTGGATAATAGGAACTCTGTTAAATATCCCTTGGCAAAATATACTCGTTGGACAATAGATAGTATAATAAATGGCAGAGAAGAAGTAGGTAATGAGGAAGGATCAGACAAACTGTGTAGAGATGATGAACAGAATCCAACAGAGGGAGAACTAAGCATAAAGGAAGACAGTAAGACATCTTTACCAACAAGCCCTAAAAGAATAAGTAAACGAAGAACCTCTGAGATGTGTAGTGAGCCAAAGGATACTAATTTGGATACTAATAAAAATTTTATGAAGAAAACACTTAGGATTACCATTGCCAATCCATTACGAAACAAGGTGTCCCCAGATGATGGCTGTGTAAGTGCAAAAGTGAAGGAAAGTAAGTGTGACAACATGATCTTGGAGTCTGAGAAAAATCAAGAAAAGAAAAAAGATATTGTGCAGCCAGTGTCTGGCAGTAGTGTATGTAGAAGGAGTAGCAGGTTAGAGAATGAAACGGACAACCAAACTCATCTGTGTGTAGCTAGAAAGTTGAGAGTTAAACAGTTGAAATCCACATCCCCAGCTTCAAGTACTGAAAGTTCCAACAGCTCAACTAGTGCCTCACGTGCATCGTGTAAAAGTAGGAGGTGCAGCCGGAGTAGTGATGCTTCTTTGTCATCAGTGACAAGTGTAATCAGTGAAGGTAATGAACGTCCAGTTGTTGCTGAGATGAAGAAGTGCAGTATTGTCATAAAACGTATTTATACAGCAGATAACTATAGCTGCTATAGTAGCAGCTTGTGTGATAAGAAAACTGTGTTAAGTATTGATCAGGATACACGTCCAAAGAGACCAAAACGCAAGGCAGCTGTTGAAGCTAGTGAAAAGTGTCACAAATCGTTGAAATCACTTGATACAAATGACCCCAAAACAATCAAAGTTCCGTATAATGGTGCATTCGGCAAAAGTAAAAACTATGTGTCTGTTAATTTGACATCAGACAAGACTTTGCATAATATACCTCGGTGCTCAGTTCTTTTGTATGATGTATTTATGAATTGCCGCATAAACAAAATGGTCTGCCCTGGCTGCTCACGGCATTATAACAGCTCTGATAGTGTACAAGTTAACATAATTAAAGCCACTATTTCACTGCTTTGCTCCTCATGTCAGTGGTTAGTGGTAAAGGATGCTCATCCACGTGAAGTTGAATCCATGGCACCTAGCTGAGACATGCTAAAGAATTTTTTTTTTTATTTTTGAGTTTTGCATTTTAGATACATAAGCCCTGAGATCATTGGAAAGATCTGAGTTCATGTAAATAGATATCTGAGTGGCTCCTGTAGTTTGAGCAAGTGTTTTGTGAAGTACAAGTATACATTGTTGAAGGTGTGTCCTGCTAAGTAATGTGCAGCTGAAGAAATATTTACTGTCACCACTGTAAGGCCTAGTCAGTCATACTAAATAATGAACCACAGTGAATACATTAATTTATTGTTTGACTTATTTACACATGTAAGAAGTAAATAATTGAATAGCTGTGAGAAAACTCTCAAGGTGCTTGTTTATTACTGTATGAATATGTTCATTGTGAATTATTAGGATTATATGTAAGTACCCAGTGCATAAGCTCACTAACATTTATCGTGTCTTGAGGAAACTTGGCAAAAAAAATTTATGTTCTCAGGATATATTATTATGTGTAAGATATGCTTTTTTATAATGAAAATTTTTGTTATTGATGGCTAGATAACTTGTAATGTGCCTAAATGATGGTAGAATGCAGACTTTTGACATAAGTATTGACTTTCATTCAGACATAACTTGGCCATTTTACTCACACATATTCTCGTACAGATAAATGGAATAAATTCAATAATGAAATTGTGAATGTGGACAGCATACAGAAGTTGAAAGAGGAGTATGATAGCAGAGAATGTTCAGGAGATGTGACCCATGAGTGTAAAACTTCTTCCCAGTACAGTACAAATAGGTAATTACACACACACACACACACACACACACACTGATAAGGAAATATTCAGCAAGCAGTTCACATTATATAGAAGGCCAAAACTAGAATTTGCTTCTTAGTTTTGGTTGGTGAATCTATAGAAGCACAAACTAATAGAGAAGGTCTAGAGGAGAGCATCAGCATTGATACAATACCAGAATTAAGAGAGATGGGTTACAGGAAAAGGCCATTCTTTACATTGGCCCACTTTTGAAGAGAGAATAGAGAGGGGTGATTTTATCATAACATTTAAGTTTTTAAAACAAATTGATGACACAATGAACAGTTTTTCGAAAAATGTTTGGAGAGAACAACTAGAGAGTATAACATTAAATTAAGCAAAAAAACTTTTGAAAGATATGAGGAAGTACTTTTATAGTATAAGAGTTGTGGATGAATGGAATAAGATGACTGAAGACATGGTTGATGTGGGCAGCATACAGAAATAAAAGAAATTTTGTGATATAGTATGCTTAAGAAATGGGCCTGACGAGTGTAAAATTCTCTCCCCATATAGTACAAGTAGGTAATTACATACACATATGGGTTAATGTGGTGTAGTAGTTAGCATTGCTGACCATGACTCATGCACAGGCCTGCCCACCTTTGAATTTTGAGCCAGGCAGCTGGCCCACAGCCAACCCAACTGTTCATTCTACCCTCAAGGCTTGCTGATAAGTGGGTACCTGGCTTAGGCTATGGTTTGTGTGTGTGCCTGTGTACATAATACTAAAGACATGGAACATACCATACATACAAGGTTAAAAAATGGGGCAACATGAGAGTAAAAGTCTCTCCATTTAACAAACAAACAGTAATCACACACACATACAACCTTAAAGGTTATAAACTAACTTGTTAACATCAGCAGTGAATAGTTCTTCAAAAGATGCAAAGGTAAACAACCAGAGCCTTAACATGTATATGGGCAAGAAACTTTTTAACAAAATGTGTAAAGAAGTACTTTTATAGTGTACGAGTTTTGGGTGAATGTGTTAAACTGTGATAAAATTATGAATGTGGAGAGTGTACTATTTTTAAAAGTTGTATGATAGTAGAGAAATTTCAAGAGACTGGCCCCAGGAGTGTTGAACTTCCTCCCTGTACAATATAAGTAGTTAATTACACATACGCTCTTGCATACATTGTTTATATATATACATATTCATTCATTAATAATTATACCAAGACCTCTTTCTGAAAGAGTCCTGGTGTTACCCATTACCATTTTACCCTGTGACTCTTACAACTCCAAGTTTGCACCATGTTCAGTAGTAGGAACAGGATGAGCTTCCTTGAAGCAAAGCAATCCTTGATAAGACTGTACTCTCTTTCATCAACTGATGATGAATCAGGATGGTACAGCCTCAGAAATGTAACCCCAAGCAGGCAGTCCAGTAATACCTTAATAAAACTTACCTTACCTTCCTGCTCCAGGAGCCCCTTCTGTCGTTGTGAGACTTTAGCAGCACTTCAGAAGCTGGCAAGTCCAATGGTCAGGACCATATGTCGTAAAGTGTTGTGATGTTGTATGTGCATCAGCAAGCGGAAAGCGTAGGGCAGTTGAGTAGTAAGCGTTCATTGTCTTTTTTATGGTAGTTACATCATGGGGATGAAGGGTCTTAGGATATGTAGAAGCAGTGATTGTAGTGTTGTGATAATGGATGATGTCCAGAGTGTAGGCAGGAGAGTGTGACTTGTGTTTGTCTGAGGAGTGTGATTTCAAATGGTTATGTCTTATGGGTTGGAGTTTAAAACTGAGTTGGGAGGTTGGGTGTTTGATGTTTTTTTTGGTTATTTAAGTGTGTATGTGTATTTTTAGTGTTATGTTTGTTGGGTATGGTGGGTAGTGTTTACTGAAGTGTAGGGCAGAGATTGCCTTTTAATTTTTACTTGGGGTTAGTGATTAGATATAGACATATGAAGTGCACCAAAACCACAGCCCTCTATCTTCTGCATTAGTAGGGTACCACCTGGAAGAGATGAAGAAAGGTCACATTTGCTTACATCTATTCCCTTGCTGTCATGTGTATGCACTGAAACCTCAGCCCCCTATCCATAACCAATCCTTACAGACATTTTCTTGGTTTCACTGGCTTCTTCATGTAACCTTGCTAACTCCACTGACAGCACATTACCCCTTGTATACCACATTGCTCCAGTTCACCATATGTTTTGATGTATTTATATATATTCATTTTTTTTTCATACATATTCGCCATTTCCCACGTTAGCGAGGTAGCGTTAAGAACAGAGGATTGAGCCTTAGAGGAAAAATCCGCACTTGGCTCCCTTCTCTGTTCCTTCTTTTGGAAAAGTGAAAACAGGAGGGGAGGATTTCCAGCCCCACACTCCCTATTTATATATATATTATTTATTTATATTTATTATACTTGATCGCTGTTTCCCGCATCAGCTAGGTAGCGCCAGGAAACAGACAAAGAAAGACCTATCCCCCACATACACACATGTATACATACATGCACACATATGCACAGTACATATATATACATATCAACATCTACATATATACATACATACACATTTACATATATACATACATATGCACACATTTACACTTGCTCGTCCCCATCCACTCCCGATGCCACCCCGCCCCACAGGAAAATAGCATCGCCACCCCCCCATGCCGGCAAGGTAATGCCATGAGGCAGATGAAATGGCCACATTCGCTCACACTCAGTATCTAGCTGTCATGTGTAATGCACTGAAACCACAGCTCCATTTCCATATCCAGGCCCCACAGACCTTTCCATGGTTTACCGCAGAAGCTTCATATGTCCTGGTTCAGCACATATACCACATCGTTCCATTTCACTCTATTCCGGGCGCACCTTTCACCCTCCTGCATATTCAGGCCCCAACTGCTCAAAACCCCTTTCACTCCATCCTTCCACCTCCAATTTGGTCTCCCATTTCTTGTTCCCTCCACCTCTGAAACATATATCTTCTTTGTCAACCTTTCCTCACTCATTTGTACCATATGTCCAAACCATTTCAACACACCCTCTTCTGCTCTCTCAACCACACTCTTTTTATTACCACACATCTCTCTT
>JAYMFT010034810.1:0-15839 GCA_038088735.1 Panulirus argus
GGGATTCACTGTTGGGAATGGGACGGGGATTCACTGTTGGGAATGGGACGGGGATTCACTGTCAGGAATGGGACGGGGATTCACTGTTGGGAATGGGACGGGGATTCACTGTCGGGAATGGGACGGGTATTCACTGTTGGGAATGGGACGGGGATCCACTGTCGAGAATGGGACGGGGATTCACTGCCGGGACTAGGCAAAGGAATAACTGCCGGGAATGAGGGCCGGGGACCACTTTTAGGAGGGCCGGGGAACAGTATTGGAAGGAACGGAGGGTGGCGGAGTGGTGGTGGTGGGATTACAGGAGAAGGGTGTGGTGATCACGCCAGGAGAGAGAGAGAGAGAGAGAGAGAGGAGGGTGGGGGCGGAGGAAATTACACCGGGAAGTGGCAGGGATTACGGCAAGGATCTCACACTGGGATGGCACAGCGTTGCCGCAGGGTCCCGCAAAGCGAGAACGGGCAACGCAGAACACCCTCATCCCCCTCCCAGGTGTTGCGAGGTGTGTTCCTCGACAGCTACAGCAACACAGAGCCTCATCCGCTAGTGTTGTTTTATTACGAAGGGGTCAGATGGCACCTCAGTATGAGGGTAACGCCCCTTCTCCCTCCCCGACCGCCACTTACGGTCAGATCAACGTGCCAAATGTGACCGCTAAAGCACCGTTCGGATTGCTACCAACATACCACAGATAACCAACCAGCGTACCACACACACACACACACACACAGCAACCCTCACCTCGGGGAGCATCAGGGGGGAGATAGACAGAGAGAGAGTGAGAGAGGGAGAGCCTGGGGAGAGTGTGCCCCCACGTAGAGGTTTGTCTTTGATATGGTAATGTGGCCATTACCTCCCGGTAGGAACCTGCATCACTTACCTCCTGCTAACGACGAGGCCTGGAGGAGGGCTAGGAGAGAGCCGCCCCACCTCCTCCTTCCTCATCCTACCACCACTACGCACATCATACGGGACGCTTAGTCATCCAACACTCCCACATCGGACACACATCAACATCGTTTCCTGGAAACTCATCCTCCAGGACAAGGATTGCGAGGGAACAGCGTCCCCTGTGTGGCCCACAACTCTCTCTAAAGACTCGGGCTGTCCTGATGGGAGGGGAAGTGTGGTGGGGGAGCAAAACAGGGGTTATAGGACTGTCAGATGCGGACGTATACAACAGGAAGCGTCCAGTGCTGCCCCCTCTATACGCTGGCAACTGCGCAGGGTCATGAACGCAGCGGCTGCAGTCATCAATGGAGAACCCTCGTCGGACATCTTGAATTCAATCAAAGTTTTTTTTGACGAAACCGAGTCTTTTTTTTTTATGTCCAAAACTTGTTTAACATATCACAGAAATATATTCAGTCGTTTATACCGAGTGTTTAAAGCTGGACGAACAGACGAAGAGCCTGCAATTAGGACGAATTACGTAAATGAAGCATGGAAGGAAGGAAGGAAGGAAGGACGAATGAAGAGAGCCTTTTCTGCAATCCCTCTGCTGACGACGATAAGAGACGAATGAAAACCGTCAGCCAGCAACAAAAAAAAAAAAAGGACGTCCAGGTCCAGGAAAGACTCAAGGAACGAAAGAGTAAATACGGGGAAGAGCGAGGCAATCACTGTCCATAAAAGTTAATGTTAGTGAGGAAAAACTGAAGATGAACTACGTGTTGGCATCAGCCACGGAGGGGATGGGAGGAGGAAAACTGCTGCTCCAGCCAAGAGCTACCCCCTTCCCAGGATCTCCTCCCGGGTAAAGCCCTACCCTCAGGGTAAGGCGTCTGGTATAAGTAATTCCAAAGACAAAAAAAGACACTCAGAACCCTTCCTCGTGCTCGAAGAGGCTACACTGAAGGATTTAGATTCGTCTACAACCAACTATAACCCTCCGTTCACGAAGAAGGCAAACCCGAATTTACGAGTACGTATTTCTGAACACAGTTAATACATTAGGTTTTGCCATAAGCCAATCATCATACTGGCCTCAGCCTCCGTAACGTTCCCGTGCACCGCCCCAGTGGGTGACCTCCTCTTCCCCAGTGGCAGCCACTGCCACCTCACGCATGAACTGCTAACACTACACTCCGAAGAACTGTGTAGCTTCTACTTGATGATCCCGATAAATATGTCTCCACAGAGACCTGTTCCAGCACACACACCTCGTGGTGTAAGCGTACCTAAATGGATGTAAATAACAGCCTCCCACCTGACAATGTTTAGATTGTATCAGCTGTACAAAATTGGGAGGCATTAGCATTGCCCCTCCCTCCACCCTGGCAGAAGATATCTCTCTTTGACATCACCTACTTATCCAACCGAGAGGCTAATCACACATAATCCTCACCTTCGACACGTTGCCAAAACCAGGGGTCCTGAACACACACACAGGAACGCCAGACTGATACCAGCACAAGACGGTTCTCTCAACTCTGCCACTGGCCTGACTGCATATGCTGCCACTCTAACGACCCAGGGATACTGGAGCAGAGAAGAATGGTGGCGCAAATAATTGGACAGCTACTTTATGAACTGGGTTGTTCGTCATAGTCATCGCTCTTGAAACTGACACTTACAGCCGCACACACAGTTTGATTATCTTCACTACTCGCCAAATGTCTTGAGACTGGAATGTAAAACGTGCTTATTTATGTAGCCGGACACAGATACGCCAGCATTAGCGGTACGGACTGCTGTGGATTTCCCTCTCGCAAAGGCCTCCAAGAACATCAAGTTAGAGGGTTCTCCATAACCATCGTAAGGTATACGTAAGGCAAGGTGATGTCCCAGACCCAGCTGTGGGGGTAGAAGACCTCCCAAACCATCGTAAGGTATACGTATGGTAAGATGAGTTCCCAGACCCAGTTGCGGAGGAAGAAGACATGAATCCTTCTCAAGGTACACTATACGAGGTATGGTAAGGACCTTGCGGATATTTTTTGATAAACGGTGAAGGGCGTCAGCCATGGTTCTCCAGTCCTCACTTCCCTCCCATTACCCTACACCGTTACTGTCAGTCATACCTACTGCCAATTCAGTCATACGTGCTAGCACCATAGGGCGACACTCCCAGCACTAAACACTCACAGATGCTGCCAACATTTACACGTGCTGCCAAAAGGAAGTCATGTGTATTGCCAACTCAGTCACATGTGCTGCCAACAGATAGTCACATGTGATGCCAACAGACATTCACAAGTGCCGCCAACATACTGTCACAGTGTTGGCAACATACTGTACACAGTCAAGATGACATCCGCTATACGTTCAGCATAAAGTAAGGCATCCCAGCCAGCGAGGAAATGTGCCCCGTCTCAGTATTCCCAGAGTGTCAAAGTTAGCATTTTGAAGGCGGGTTAGAGGGTCGGCGTACCAGAGAAGCAGAAACAAGACTGGGGCTTTTGGAGCCTAAGAGAACGGAAATAGTGTATGCATACAGGGAGGGCTTAAGAAAAATAAAAGAAGTCGAATGTGTTGGGCGACTGGTTGCAGTTGTCTGGAAATCGCTTTGGGGGGAGTATAATTGTTACAGATCGTTAAGACAATCGAATGCAAGGATCTCGGCTCCGCCGGGATCATCCCAGATAAAGCCTACACCAATTCTCGTGATGTACATGGAAATCCCATGCAGAGAGGATTTCACTGCCTGGATGTGAAAACAACCACGCTTCGTGGCAGGAAGTTAGTCAAAAACTTGTACACAATTAGAGGCACCGGGAGGAAGGTATTTGAAACATAAAAGCAAAGATATAGAGAGTTGATGAATCTTGACCCTGATGGCTTCCCATGTGAAAGATTCAAGATCTACGTCATAGACGAACAATAGGAGCTTTTGCACTACATTAGTCGCAACCACTACCTTGGGTGCAAAAACGGTGGTCGAGATTAGAGTTAGAGATTTGACAGTGTGAGAGAAAGAAGTGGCCGTGGATAGCTGGGTATCAGAAAGACCAGGGGAAGAGGTAGAGATGGTTAGATCTGGGGCCTTGAATCTTGCGGAAAAGAAAAGAGAAAGAGCCAAGTCTAAGGAGATGTGTCTGTCGAAGTCGGGTAGGTCCTCGTCGCTTGATGTCAGCCGAGGGGGCGCTGGGGATCACCTAGCCTTCCTCGATCACTGGCGCCGTTCCGATTCGGTACTGATGAAGCCCGAGAAAGGTGGACTACCATACTTTGTGTGTAAAAACGAGGAAAAACTAGAGTAAAAAAGTTGTATGAGTGACTTTTTTTCAAGTGTTATGTCTGAGATCGAGGGATTGTGATAATGTGGATCACCCACGTGTAGGTGAGGCAAGGAGGAAAACACTGTTACTTGTGCCAAGGAGAGGAAAGCATCAAACAACAGAGTACTGGCTCACTTCGTTTCCAACACTGACCCAGGCGGTAGGCCTTCCCTGGTTGGTGGAAGCCGGCCAACCAGTGCAACTTCGGATGTAGATGACTGAAAAGATTCTTGATTATTGTTATCATAGATCCCCAATTTTTTGAGGAGTCCTGTGCTGCAACCATTGATATATCGAAGGCCCTTGGCTAGGTATGGCATCGGAGGATCATCTCTAAGGTCCTTCCTCTTGGTTTTCCTCTCGCATCTCAGTCTCTGCTTTCTGCCCAGTTTATCTGTGTAATACTTAATGGATCAGCGTCTCTCTCTCTCTCTCTCTTTCCCTGTAAACAGCGGTGTCCTTCAGGGCTTTGTCCTGTCCCCTACTCTCTTCCCTCAACTTTAAGGCTTTTCCTCCTCCGACAGTTAACCAAATGCGTACACACGCTGGCGAAAAAACACTGCATTCCTCTCCATTAGCTCGTGTTCGATTCACGTGCCGTCGCATCAAAAAGAACACTTTAAACCCAGGTTTAGGCATGACCACCCAGTGGGGCAATCACAAACTGGTGAAGCTTAATGCCTCCGCAGCATACTAGCTTCTTCCTGTCTGTCTTTCCGCAACCCCTGACAACAACTTTCCAATCTCCTTTGATGGCGATGGGATTCCACCAATTCAACACAGTAAACATACGTACCTGGAATAACCGTAGCATCCTATCTGTCTCGCACAAGTAGCAGGGTCTGCCTCTTAGAAACTGGTTCCTGTTCAAATGCCAGCAATGTTCTGAACAGTTATGCCAATTAAACAAAATGATTTATTCATCCTTCCACGGAATGCTGCTCTCACATCTGGGGAGGGTCTAGTTCCACATACACTTGCTCATTAGAGTTGAATTCCAAAGGAAATTCGACTTGTTAACTCTCCCAGCCGGACCAAAAAACTTGACTTACGTGCCCTAAGCCGCAGAATCGGTTCTCTTTCCTTTCCCTGTCTGCTTCAGAAAACTGGTTGGTTCTGTGCCCCCACACCATTTCATAGACCTCGTAATACTCGGCCAGTCACTGCGTTACCTGATTACTGAGTGGCGTTCGCAATTCAAGGATGGGCTGCTGTAATATTTGTTTCTTTCCTTACACCGCTAAACTTTGGAACTCCTTGCTTCTCATGTCCACCCTTTAACAGCCATATGACCTGCCCTATCCCGACCATTATGAAGAACGTCGATGATAAAGTAGACTGTATATTCATCCGCACATTTGCTTTAGGGTAAAGGCTCCCTTGTTTAAACATCTCCACCCTAACGTTATTTCAAAACCCTATATATTTTACCGTTGAATGTATTTTCTCTCCATATTCACAGGGAATTTGGCTGCAGTTATTCTAATAAAACAAATATGTCTCTACAGTTGATCATTACTGTTAGAAATTTCTTTATTATCATTGTTATCAGTGTTTTTGTTGTTGTTGTTCATGACACACACATACATAATTCCACACACACACACACACACACACACACACACACCACACACAGCACAATCAGCTTATGGAGGTGATGGTGGTGGTGATGGTGAAGGCGGTGGTGGTGGTGGCAGAGACAGTGGTGGCGTTGATGGTGACAGTGGTAGTGATGGAGGGTCTCGCTCCTGTCGCCTCACTCACACTACCCGGCACCTGATATCTACCCACAGACGCAGGCGACGGAGGGGGGCCTTCCCCCAGTCACTCCCTCAGCAGAAGCAGGAGACCAGCAGGCGGCATACCCCTAGCGGCAGCGTGATTGAAAAGGAGCAGAAGCAGGTTGCGGAAGGCGCCAGGACTTCCCCAGGGGAGGGGTGGTGAAGATGGCGGCCTGACCACCACCCCCTGTCGGGCAGCGATAAAGGACCTTGTAAACAGTTATTATTCACATTATTCACTTTCACCATTCACTGCCCCCCTATTGAGGAGGGCGTCGTCGCCCTCCCAGCTGCCTGGCCTGCCCTCTGCCCGTGGTGCCAAGAGCTGCGATCCTCGGCCTTACGGATACCCTCACACACACACAGACCCTTCCTCAAGATGAAATAAAAAAAGAGATAATGAGGATGCAAGAGTAAATTTTGCGCGTTTCAAAGTTCTCTTCACATTCTATACCTACAGCATCTAAGGCCGAGAGTTGATAGAACTGCCGGAGATTGACGGTGGAAGTAAAAGGGAAGAGGGACATCGAACTATAGCATTATCTTGCGCCACGGGTCGGGTTCCAACCCTCGGAGGAGGGGAGGGGAGGCGTTCGGCCACACCTCTACCACACGGGGGAAGGCTGAAGGAGGAAGCGGGAAGCCGTTCGCGGGGGGGGAGTCATCCATAAACACTTCTTGGCCCACACTTCTCCTGTCAAAATACGGAGGGGGTGAGTCGTGAAGCGGGAGTCCGGTGGGCGTCGCGGAACGTCGTGAGGGAAGGAAGGAGGGAAGGAGGGAGGGAGGGAAAGAGGGAGGGAAGGAGGGGAGGGGAGATCGGCCACGAGCTGTTAAGGCCACTGGCAACACTGATAACCATAAACGTCATCTCGCCTTCCGTCCCTTTGGCGACGATGATTTGTGGCGCGGGACGAGTGGCGTGGCGGCCATTCTCCGGGCGTCCGGGGGGGCCACCAGGCCACGAGTCCCCTCCTCCCGCCCTTCTGCTGGTGACCATTCAACCCCCCCTACCCACCCTGGGGGCTGCTACCGTCCTACGGGGCCAGATGATGGTTAGCCTCCCCGACCGGCGCGACACAAGAGTCCCACCGGCCTCTACGGACATGAAAATAAGCCGGAAGTAAAGGCGGCAACGAATCGAGACACTTCCTTACGCCACGGATCGAAATCCAACTCTGGGAGGAGCCGTCGGACCAAACCTTGGCCCCGTGGAGGTTGAGGGACACTGGCGCCAGTTTCCTACTGTCTCTCCCGTGTCCCAACCTCACCTCGGTCGAGGAGTAACGTGGACATTCACCCATCACGCCCCCCATATATCATATGTTCTTTCGCTCCACTGTGATTCTCTTAACCGTAGAAGAATGCCTACCGAGGTTGTGAGGCTGGGCGCTATCACCCCAGCCTGGGCCGTGTGTGTGGCGTAGGTGTGCAGACGACGCTTATCCTGGGATTCAACAAACCAGAGGGGGCGCTCGCCCGTTTGTCAGCAGAAGGGTTCCTCCGCCGTCATCCCCTGTCAAAATATTGAGACGGGAAGTCTAACGACGGAGCCTGGGGTCCCGCTTGAGATGCAAACACCACACCAGCTCATAACGGAGGGCGTCAAGTCACTGGTGGGGTGGGGAGGGTTACTAAACCCCAGGGTGTGGTGTGTGTGTGTGTGTGGGTCGGGGGCTGTGATCTCTTCCAGTGTGTTTATCCCCTGAGGAGAAGGCAGGAGGCGCCGTCCTCCTCCAGGAACCCCACTCCTCAGGCGCCGGGCAGCTGTGGGGGGACGATGATCTGCTGACCGCATATCGAACACTCCTGCCACCTGCTTTGCCTCCGTCCGCACTGCCTCACACGTCTGTTTCTTCTGCGCGCTGCCGCCTGCAAACCCAGAGACGCAGGCACTGAGGCAAGCAATACTTGCGAAGGGATTTTGTCCTCAAATCATGACGCAGTGTTCTCGTCCTTTGAGGACCTCGAACGTGGCACTCCGACCCAGCACAACATCAGTCAGGCTGTGTGTGTGTGTGTGTGTGTGTGTGTGTGTGTATATACACTACGGGCGAAGTGTATGCCGCCCGAGTGATAGTGGCGTCTTGCAACAGCACCCAAACAGCTCGTGTGTTCGGTCGGGTCCTGCTCTTCCTGAGACAAATACCCAAGCTTACTCTGCCTGCCTGCCGGATGAACAAGATTCAGTAAGCCAACCCAATTAGATCAACACAGCTTCCATCAACAGGCACCTCTCGGTGTATTAATATCAACACCAGCGTCTCGTTGTGGCGGGGAGGAGGAGGGTAAAGGGGAGGAGAGGCTCCTCCTTGCCCAGGATGGATGGGTCGGGGTGGGAGGGCGGGTGTGCCTCTTGGACGTTGGTAAATATTTAGCCTGGCGGACTTCGCGAGCCCTTCTTCCAACAACCAACTCCAGGGCCACGCCTCAGCCACTAGCATACCCGTTACAAATACCTTACCCGGGGAATTTCCGCTTCAAAGCAGGTAAATATTCGAGACGAAAGCACTGGTGTATTCAGGTTGCTGGGAGGTACATTATCTATGTATCCATAATGTATCCCTTGCCCGCCACCCCTCTATCAATAGACACGATTCCCTGGAATCATATCTCGCATTATGTTTCTATAGACGGATGAATAACGTGAAAGCCACTGCAAACACAGACCGGTTCCTGGAACCCCTTCAGACCCAGGTTGAAGACCAGGCTATCCTGCCCAGGGGTCGTACCGCCGTGCCTGAGAGTCGTCCCTTCGGGCTCAAGGGTGTCGTACCGTCGTGATCAAGAGATGACGGGTCGTGCCATCGTGTGTTCCACGATCACATTCTCCAACGTTCTGAGGTAAAAGGACATCACGTCGTCAGCTCCTGCGGAAGTGCCCCCATCATAGTTATCCAGTCTTTCACATTCTTCCGTAAGTCAATTTTTGCAGCCTCTGTGAGCCATCCTGTGGCAACCACCTACTCCCTACTCACAAGCTCGAGTTAGAGAGCAACATTCATAGATTACGAACCACTGGGACTACTTCAGGTCTCCTTTTGTTACCAGTACGGATGGATGCTCTTGGATCCGTTTGACGAGCTCGGGGAACCCAGGAGAGGCCGAAGACTAGTGGCTCATGCTGAAGCTATTATCATGGCCGTCTCTACTCAAGGTGTTCCTTCCTATACAATAACTCTCATTGATTGCTTTCTCCATTACTTCTACTACTATCACAAAACAACTACCAATGTTAATAACAACAACCACTACTACTACTATTACACCACTACTGCTACTTACAACTACCTGTACTATCACACTACTGCTTCTACTAATTACTACTACTACTACTACGAGTAATACTACTACTACTACTACCACTACTGCTGCTGCTACTACTACGGATTACTTTAACAAATACCACTAATGACAGTACTACTAACACCACTACCACTGCTACTACTACTACTACTATTATTACCACTACTACTACTACTTATAGCGGTACCACGACTACTACTACTACTAACACTACTACCAAAAGTACCACTACTACTACTATTACTACTGCCATTAAGATTTCAGAGCCCTGAACCTCCCTTAGCCTAGGCTGCAACCAGAATATCCTATTTTGGTCCCCTGATCAAGGACACTGTTGGTCTCCGCGGTCCGCAGGCCCTTGTATCCACTTCAGCCCACTTCATAAGCCTCGCTGTAAAGAAACTTGTCAAGCTCCCCCTCTCAAACTTATTTAAAAGTTTGGTTTATAATTTTACTAAAAAAAAAAAAAGCATCTTCAAAAGTGGACGAGATCGCCTGCTCCCTTTGATCTTTGCTTTGTGTATTCCTGGGCTACACTGGCGGCGACTTCTGCTCTCTCTCTCTCTCTCTCTGTGTATAATGAGACTACTACACTCCACGACAGTGTCTCCACCCTGTGCACTGGGTTAGCTACACTGCTGGTCATGTCCACACTGTGTCCTGGGCTACACCTGCCGCCTTCAGCGCTTTTTCCTGAGATTTATTCCAGCATGACAGCATCCCTTTTTTTCCTTGCAAAAGCATAAGGCAAGTATCGCGTAATTTTATAAGCAAGAATTGAAATATATATTTTGCAACGTCGTTTTAAAATCTCCAGGGTTAGTTCCCTCCGTCAGTAGGCGCTACTGCGAAAGGGCGCTTAGTGGGGCAATATTTGCCAAAAAAAAAAAAGGTATTAGATTGTGTAACACGATTCACTTGTTTTAGATCTGAAATTTCAACAAATGGAGAGAAGGAGTGACGAGAAGCTGACAGACATATAAGTGTCAGAGGTGGAGGGAAAACAAGGAGAAGGGGGAAACCAAATTGGAGATGAATGCATGAAGAGGAAAAAAGATTGAGTCATCGGGGCATGAACATGCAGGAGGGTGAAAGGCGTGCACGGGATGGAGTGGATTGGAACGATGTGGTATACAGGGGCCGACGAGCTCTCAATAAAGTGACTCAGGGCATGTTAATCAGCCGGGGGAAACCATGGACAGGTGTTTGGGGGTCTCATTGTGGATAGGGGGCTGTGGCTTCGGTGCATTGCTGTGAGCGAATAGCATCCTTTTTTCTTCCTCGGATCCTGGCGCTACCTCGCTAACGATAGAAACGGCAAACAAGAATGAATATGTATATATATTTCACGAAGAACAACGCACTATCCACCGTTACCTGTCCTGAAGGGTTGTTGATTCCTTGATCGGACGGGACGGTGGACTCCCCCTCCCTCCACTCGCTCCTCTTGGTATGACTGTAGTGAGACTGCCACGAGAAGCGGGTGAGAGGAATCCACCACACCTTCGGATCGCCCGGCTCCTGCTCCTGGGAGATGGGGGCCTACACCTCTCTAGTCCAAGACAGGTCGAGAAGCATGCCGGGCCGCCTCTCAACCCACGCTGCGTTAAGTCCTTCAGTCAATTTAGGATCCAACCGTAACAACAGCTGGTCTCACGGCTTGTGCCTGGCCTCATTGGCTTGACCAGGTTAATGGCTGGTTGGCTCATGGCTCGTGCTAACTGACCTCCTTGCGGCTGACAAGGGTAACAAGAACGCCATGGGTTACTTCTCATGACTTTCGTACGTTCCCGCCGTGTTCCTCCCACACCCGACGACGATAACACGGCTGGCGCTGGTGACTTGTTTATACTGCCATCTGTGTTCAGGAGGTCGACAACACCTCATCAGAGCCTGCACGAGGCGTTAAGTCCAGGTTTCGAACTAAACCCAAGGTCTCAGACTCTCTGTAGATACATCGAGCTTTGATGCATAGTCTGTGGAAACTAAATACACTTGCTACGCAAATTTGCAACGTAGGAAAAATTGTCTGCGCATGCAGTTTGTAGATGGGATTCGCCTGATCACAAAATTATGCTGAGAACAGACGCACAATAATCACATTTCAGGAAGGACAGAGCATCTGTCTGCAACAAGGGTATTGCCTTAGTGAAACAGTTAAGTTCAGCCGTATGTATGGAACCAGATTTTGTGGTTTATATTTGCATCAATACGACTGGAATAACGAGTCAGTAATAGTCTGAGAAACAATTTGCCTATTCGAAATGTTCCCAGGACGGTTTGGCCTGCCCTGAGCTATGACAGGCAGTTGGTATGGAAGGCTCGTCTCTTCTCAATACTTAACCAGATCATACAAAGGACTGATATACACCTCTGCGTAATTCCCCTGATAGATTTAAGTCATTTGCATTCCGAATTCAAAACCAAAACCACTTTCCCCAACGCAGCGCTGTTGCTTGTCTTTCCCCACTTCTATATATATTGCTTTGATTTCTTTTTTCTCTATCTCGAGAGATGGCTCTTTGAATACCTCCGCCATCCGTCTAAAATCAAGCAAGTATTCGCGTCACACAGTTATTGTGTGGTCGTCGGGAACTCGAGGATGAGACGCTACTGTGTCTAATTCCTTCCCTAAATCACAAATCTCTCGAACTCTTTTCACCTTTCCCATGTATTTCCCTACCAATATGAACTACCCCGTTTAGAGAGGGCAAGACTAACATCTTCTCTAAATCTCTCATCTTCTCGTTTTCTTTCTATGTGATTCTTTTGTCATCTTCCAGTGTTTCATTTCCACTTTGCCCTCCACGAGGACTTCAGTATATGAGACTGAAGCCACAGATGTGATGAAAGTAAAATGTTAAATGAAAAGGTTGTATACAAGCCCACGCCAGCACCACCAGTGGGTGACCACAAGCCCACGCCAACACCATCGGTGGGTGACCACAAGCCCACACCAACACCACCAGTGGGTCACCACACACCTTCGACAACACCACCACTGCGTCAACACACGTCTCCAGTAGCACCATCAGTCGGTAACCAAACGTCTCCAACAACACCACCACCAGTCGGTCACCAAAGGTCTTCAACAACACCACCAAGGAGTCACCAAACACACACCTTCGACAACAACATGATGAAAAGAGGACGTGCGCACCTGCGTGGCCCGGTGGTGTGGTAGCCGACAAGAAAATCACATCATAAAGGGCGGCAACACAGGAACGTCACCACTTCCTGAACCCAACCTCCACAGGAATAAGTTGACGGTCTTTATACTGTACCGCAAAAGCTTTACTTCCTGGTGAACTTAAGTCCTTGTGGGGATGTTTGTTGATTTTGCACTCGTGCCATCGTTACATCTCCTGCAATATATATATATATATATATATATATATATATATATATATATATATATTTATATATATATATGAGCCAGTTCACGAGCTCCCTTTGATTGAATCGTGTGAGGAAGCCACTGTCATAAATGAGGACCTCCTTCTAACGTTACTAAGCCCCTTCGTCTGCCATTTAATGAGAACAGAGAAAGGATGTAAGAAGTTTACAACCATTCCTCTTTCTTTTTTTCTCAGGTTAATCTATTGTTGGGTTCTTTAGTCTCATCGCAAAAGATGTAATGGGATACGACCCCCTAGTCCCAAAAATATTCTGTGATGTCTGGACCTCTTTTCTCGCGTGTACCACTCTTATACACTTTTCCCTACCTCCGTTACAGGATGAGTGGTACGTCCTCCGCCCTCCTCTCCTCCCTAGCAGGAGGAGGAGGAGGAGGGCGGCACGGGGCCAGCCCTAGGCCCGCTAATGTAGCGATCAGTTTCGAGGCATTTGAACGAGGGTTCCTTCCCAAAATTTCAGGAACTGAGACCTGAGAGTCTTGATGCCGTAGATGATTACGCTATGTAGCAGCATAGCTGATTTGGCTCTATAACAGCATAGCCGATTATGCTATCTAGCAACATAGCTGATCAGGCTCTATAGAAGCACAGATTATCACGCTCTATAGCAACAAAGACGATTAGGCTCTGTTACAACATGGATTATTAGGTTCTTTAACAACGTTTAGTCTCTATAATAAAATAGACGATTAGGCTCTATAACAACATAGATGATTAGTTCCTCTAACACCGCAGGTGATTAGTTTCTCTATCACAGATTAGGTGATTAGTCACTGTAGCAACGCAGGTAATTAGTCTCTACTTCAACGGAGATGATTAATCTCTATAACAACATAGATGATTAGTCTCTATAACAACACAGGTGATTCGTCTCTATGACAACAGAGATGATTAGTCTCTATAGCAACACAGGTAATTAGTCTCCATCACATCATAGGTGATTAATCTCTATAACAACACAAGTAATTAGTCTCTGCTACGACAGAGATGCTTACTGTCCACAACAGCATAGATGAATAGCCCCTATAACAACTTAGGTGAATAGATTCTGTCACAACATAGATGAACAGTCTCCGTAACAACACGGACTATAACGTTCCACAACAACACGGACAGAAAGAGGACCACTACAATCATTTCTGGGCTCTGTGGCCGACGGAATGCCGAGGCGCTTGTGTGCCGCAGGAGAAGAAGTTGCAGTTGTGTTTAGTTTGGCTGGTGCTCTGGTTGGAGCCCCCGGGAGAAAGACCGATCCACCTTTAAGGATGCGATATGAGCATAATTCTGCACTATAGAACTGGGCTTGGAGCCAAGAGAGAGTGTGTGTGTCTATCCTGGGGAGCAGCTCCGAGACCCGCGCCTCCCAACACCGGCCCTGGAGCTATAGGTAATGAGTGACACCACTGGACTTGAGAAGCATCACTCGAGTAAATGGTACTAGAATGTCAGAATACAGTGTGAATATGTATCATGCATTTGATTAGATCCACTTAAGCACACATACTGATCAAACCCGCTCTGAGAGGAACCCACTGCAAGCAAATTCACTCGAGTCTAAGAGCTGTTAAATTATCATACTATTTATTCATATATTAACATAAATATATGTATGTACGTATTTCTGATTATTCACAATAATTGGCATGAATTAAACTAAATCAATCACTCTTACATGCACGAAATATGCATGTTTTTTGGTGAATGGATGCAAGACATATTCACATTTACTCTAACTTCTGACGTTCCTATAAAAGTTTCCCCTCTTACATTTTAGTTCTGCAAGGTATTTCTTCTCCCCGTTTCCTGAACGGCGTGTTGCCGGAGGACGTGCAGAGAGCCTTTGCTATGCTATCACTTTCTTTTCACTTCTCTTGAAGGGATTACACCCTTTTTTCAGTAGTTTTGTGGCCAGAACACCCAGCTTAGTCCATGGTGTGAATGTGGTCTGTGTCTCTTTGTGACTCCATTTAAATCCAATCTGTACTGTGGTCTTTACTACACACATGCTTAAAAACAGCCGAGTTTCCTTGGTCCTATCTAACTGGTCTTCCGTGTTCAGTGGTCCTTAGTATCCAATTTGCGACAAATGTGACCAGTGTGTATTATACCTTTATCACACGAGCTAAAACGAATACGATCATACTCCAACATTACATCCTTTGTTATACATTGACATGATTCTTTATCGATATTGTTACGTTACATCAAAACAATTTCATCATGTGTTTGGATCTTACAACCAAAGCAATTGTGGCCTTGATGTACAAACATTTCAGAAAGATAAAATAAACGACTGTTATATTCATATCAAGAGTTTTATCATTTTACACTTTAGATTTCGCTTAATTCCATGCTTTGAACGAGAACGAGTTTGGGGAACCCAACTCACTCTGTGGGCATTATCATATCTAAAAATTATTAATACGTATCTAACCCGAAAATGACAAATGAAGACGTTAAGTTACACAAACTGGTTCTGGTGAAAAGCGTTAGATATGGCTATTAAATACAACTGATAACAAGCAAAGATCTTAAACTTCTCCAGGAGACTGAAGATTAGGGGTTCCAGGGGACTGTAGATCAAGGATTCCAGGAGACTTTGTATCAGGGGTTCCAGGAGACTGTAGATCAGGGATTCCAGGAGACTGTAGATCAGGGATTCCAGGAGACTGCAGATTAGGGGTTCCAGGAGACTGTAGACCAGGGGTTCCAGGAGACTGTAGATCAGGGATTCCGGGAGACTGTACATCAGGCGTTCCAGGAGACTGTAGATCAGGGATTCCAGGAGACTGTAGATCAGGCGTTCCGGGAGACAGTAGATCAGGAATTCCAGGAGACTGTAGATCAGGAATTCCAGGAGACTGTAGATCAGTGGGGCTCCAGGAGACTTTGGATCAGTGGTTCTTAATCCTTCCCTTTACGTGGACCAGTCAGGGTCCGCCACTTGGTCATTGGACGATCCTCCCTTGCCCTGCAACTGAAAGTAGCGCATAGCCTTTGGCCTGCGTGAGCCTTTAGAAATATATATATATATATATGTATCCCTGGGGACAGGGGAGAAAGAATACTTCCCACGTATTCCCTGCGTGTCGTAAAAGGCAACTAAAAGGGGAGGG
>JAYMFT010034821.1:0-15838 GCA_038088735.1 Panulirus argus
AAGTCAGGGAATTCTCTGCGTCTAACCCACCCGAAAACTTGAGAATTGACGTTCTCTCTGGATGACAGTAATATTGATAATAATAAAAATAATGATAATAATAATAATAATAATAATAATTATAATAAAAATGATAATAATAATAATAATGAAAATAATTATTGAAACAATAATGACAATGTTTATCCATGATGACACTACTACTAATAATAGTAATGATAACATTTGTGATAATAATAAAAAAATGTAGTAAGTCTTATCGGGCTCAGAGTTCTCAAGGTTACACAAAGTGTGAAAAGTTTCCTATGGCCAGGCTGTGTCACTGGCAGTAGAGATTCTTGAAAGAACTTGTTATTACAAAAGAGTCTAAAGTTCCTCGTTACTGAAAGTAGTGCAACGTCAGGCTGCAGGAACCTTTAGAAAGAAGTCATGGGCAACACTTGGACTCTTTCATGGCCTAAGGCAAGATGAAGTTTGGCTAGAGACAAGATGGAGTATGACCTGAGGTAAGATGTGACATGGCCTAAGGGAAAACAAGAAAAATGAAGACCTAAAGTGACTGTAGGAATTACGTACAACAAATTAAGAGAAATGACTTAAAAGAAAAGGTGATAACCTGAGGAAAAATTTGGAGGGTGACCTGAAACTATGTGAGGAAGACCTGGAGCAAGATGAGGGACGGCAAGAAGTGAACTGGTCAATAATCTTTTTCATGGGTGAAAAGGGTTGACCTGAAGCAAGACGGGTCACGATCTAAAGCTGAATGAAGAAGCCATCCATGTTTCCTTCCCGCTCACCTGACTCAGGTACATTCCGCTGGCCAGTCTCTAAACATATTTTCATTTCCCCAATTTCATACCACCCCAAGACTCCCATCCCCGAATGTTGCATTTTCTGTCTTTACAGCAGGCTCTTATCATCCCTCTTTATCATTTCCCCATCCCATCCACTTTCCCATCTCCGTACCCACGTATCTGAAACGATAGGTCGATGTCTTCCACTATCGACACAAGTCATTATTGTTACAGCTTCAGGTTTGCCAGGCAGGATACTGTGCCAATGAATTGAGTGACTTTTGCAATTACCATGACAATGACTAAGTAAAAAGAAGGAAAAACGACATGACGAACTTTATATATATGCTTGCAGAATATAATGGAATTTTATGGCCAGGGCAGAAAAAAGAATATTATTTTTTTCTGAAATAAAAATACATGTCAGAGCGAATGGACGAATGAATGTGGGAATGGATACTGTGTTGTTGGGTTTCCAGCAATTCGCATATGGAGCGTAAAAGAGACGGAAGAGTGAAAATGTAAAAGCAAAAAGTGGATGGAGTGAAAAATAGAGAATATAACAGTGGATAGAGTGAGATATGATATACGAGAATGAGGTGTGGAACTGGGAATGAGTGTCTCTAAGAATGAATAGGGAGTGTTGAGAAACAGCGATAATGAATGAAAGTGTATGAGAGCAGGGTGAGAAGAGGAGAAGGAGGAGATAGAAATCTAAGATTCAAGAGAAGAGTGAGAGAGTAGGATACTCTAAAGGTGTGTAAGCATGAAAGGCTGTACGACTGAATTCATGCAAGGGGAGAAGTGGGCATAGATAAATAAACTTTTGCATAAATCAGCCAGTTGGATGCTATAAGACGGCGTAACAGATGTAGATACATACGAAAAAATCCTATATCCTATACCCAGACGGCCTGAAAATAGATATTCTTAAAGAAAAAAAAATAATAGATTTCTTCTAAATTGAATATTCATTTTATCCTTCTTCAGTTTTTAAACATATATCAAAAAACAAATATGTGGGATCATGGGAAGCAAGTCTGGTAGCGTCTTCCCTCTTTAATGCTATTATTCGGTAACTTTTCCAAGAATCGAATCAGTTGTGCTCTGCTGTAGCCCAGAGATCTTCAGGGATTTTTTTTTTTTTAGTTGAAACCTCCAGTCATGGACAAAAGTTCACATCGAGGCTGGCCCTTAACAGAAATATAGAGAAATATGCAGTGGAAAAAGAAAAGACAAGGGAAAGTATTTACGAATTTTTGAGAACGTGAAAGACCTGTCTTTTGAAATGTGAAAAGTCATAATTATTGGGAAAGACATGGGAAGGTAGAGAGTTCCAAAGCTTCGACGTGTAGGAAAAGAAGCAGGCATCTAAACTGTCCACTCTTGAACAGTCAATGGTCACACAATAATCATGTGACGGAGCTAGTGGTGTGGGCACACAAGCACTCAGCTCTCGGGAGCAAAGACCAAAGTGATACCTATAGAAGAGGGAAAGTGAACCAACATTACGGCGTAGGGGAAGGGTGTCTAGTTTGGAATTTAGCCTGGGACAGTTTATAAGTCGGACCGCTTCCTATCTATTATCCTTTACTACGAGAACAAGAAAACCAGTGACTACATGATGAGAAACAACCTCACACAGAACAATAACACACTAATGTCAACCACTACATAACTCGGTCGACGTCAAACACTTTATCTTCAAAACGGAGGTCGTAAACTACATATGCAACAATATAAAATGAATCTCACTCGTCAGCACCTTACTGAATACACGACGATACTGAAACATTGCCGCGATCCTACGAGATTACAGAGAACAGAAACTATGTCCATAAGACAATATATAATCCCTTCGTAAATCGTAAAAGTACAAGACAATCTAGGACTCTTTAATCATCCTCTACCGCAACCGAAATGACCCCCTCCGGACTTCGTCAGGTGCGGAGACCTTTGGCAAATCCCACAACCGTTGACTCAACGAATTTGATCCCTACCGACTATACCACTACCCATGAACTCCAGTGCAACACGATCCAACAATCAACATATCATCTACGTTACTACTCTCATTTGTAACAATTCAAGATATGACTCATACCTGTTTTGTTCTTTATATTGTGTTGCAGAAACTCTGACCAAACTGGCGCGCCAAGCTACCTCCTGCCACTCACCAACAATATTAACATTACATGCCATATGAACCCAAAGGCGAATTTGGCGCCTTAAATTCTGACCAACTTTACCCCCAGCTTTGCAGGGAAAGAGTCCAGCTTGAAGAGTTGTATCCTTACCCATATGGTTCTATATTGGTGATTATTCAAACTCTCATAGTCTTTCGGCAGTAATGTGGCAGAATATGTGGAAGAAAAGCGAATTATTGTCCAGTTGTACTGAACACCAACAACATGATTGTGCAGGCAGATTGGAGTTCCCTGACAACGACTCGCGCTGCCGAAGTCATGGGACGATGGTGCTCCCTCCAAAGCCATTGGGGTCACAGAACAGCGAATAAATGACTAGACTTTGCCCTCCTGTTATAACGCTGGATCTACCAGAATACACAGAGCAAGGCGACAGAAGACATACTGGCCAAGAACGAGGTTATTACCGCATGAAAATGATGACGAGAAACTGGTGACCAGGGGGCGTTGGTTGACTTGGTTGGTGGAATTGATGTTTGAAGCGCGTTGATGTTTGGAGAGAGATGATGTTTCAAGAGCATTTGATGTTTGGAAAGCGTTGATGTTTGGAGGTGTATTGATGTCTGGAAACTTCATAATGTTCGGAATCTGTTGACGTTTGAAGGTGAGGATATATGGAGACTGTCGGAATTTGGAGAATGTTTATATCTTAAAAAGGTGTTTTTGTATTTGGAGAACGCTGGTGTCTTGCAAGCGTTGATATTCAGTGAGGGCTGATGTTTGGAGTGTTGATTTCAGATGGAGCTGATGCTTGAAGTGTTGATGCTTGGGTAATACTAATGTCTGGGGAGGGTTAATGTACGGAGAGCGTTGCTGTTCGGGGAACCCTGACGTCTGGAGAGAATGTAAATGTTTTGAAAGTGTATTAATGTTTAGAGAAACTGTTGATATTTGAAGTGCTGATGTTTGAAGGTGTTGGTATTGGGAGACTGTCGATGTTTGGAAAATATTGATGTTTGAAGAAATTTGGTTGCTGGAGAGATTGCTTGTGAACAAAGAGAATGTTGATATTTGGAGAATGATGATGTTTGGAAGGAGTGATAGTGTTTGAGGAGAGCGATGAAAAGATGGAGAAAGTTGTGATGTTTGGAAAGAAGTGATGACCTGCGAGTGCTGATGTTTAGATGCTTAGTAAACCAGGATCACATTCATTTTCTCCAGATTCATAATGAACTGCCAAGCTATCAACATAAATGATAACAGCCGACAGCTGCCCAGGCGAGCTGGGTCTGGCAACCATCCATGAGAAATAGAATCATACTTTTATTCTTGTGATGATTTCTGAGGCTTCTTGCAGAGAAAACCTGTGATTCTCTCGTGAGGCTTCAAGGGCAATACCAGAGGACAGTCAAAAGCGTCACCCTGTCGTGTGTAGTCGGGAGAATAAGTGAGGAAAACATAAAAAAGCTTTCGATTCTGCCTTGTCTTTGCATAATCTTGATAAGGTTAAAAAGAAAACTTTTTAGGGCTTGTAAACTACTTATCTGTAAGAAAGACAACGTGAGGGAAAGACATGACATCGTGAAGGACGGGAGAATAGATGGTCACAGTAATCCAGAAGTTTTGGTCTGGTCGCTACGATCAGGAATTGAGGATGCGAGTTGTTACTTTTATCAGAAATTCACCTAGCATTCAAAATTTCCTCATCCTGGCCGCTGCTACATCACGAGATAGTGAGAATCAAGCTAGTAATCACTAACAACTTCTACAGCACCAACGACATTGACAGAGAAACAGAAAGATATATGCACAAGCATTTCCACCAGCCTTCCACTCCCCACACCACAGACAGTACATTCGAGCTCTAGTACAGAAACACTGTCTTCTGAATAAAAAAAAGATGAAAAGATACTCCATGACATCATTAAGGGAATTCGTAAGACTAAGAAACCTGAAGACCAACTCAAACTCATCTTCTAAAATAGCCCTAAAGTGTCGTCCATCGTATTGAAAAACAACCTGCATGGCAACCCTGCAATGCTGAAGAAGACCAATGTAGTCTACATTGATCAAACCTCCACGAGCCTGAGCAAGATAATCACATGCCACCTTTAAGACGGAGGACCTAAGCGACACATGGGTAGGGAAAGCAGTCGACTTTGAGTTGGGAGGAGGTCGTATCAAACATCGAGGTTTTGGCAATGTTCAAGGACCTGGGGAAGCTACAAGTTTTGGAGGCTGTATATATTCGCGACCTCGACCCTCACATCAACAGGCAGGTGAATGCACGGGGAACCCTGTCACTGTATGACGGCACGTGGCTCAGCCGGACAAGACAGGGGAACGGACGAGGAACACTGCCAACGGCTGACGCATCTTCTCTTCGTCACATACACACACACACACACACACACACACACACACACACACACACACACAAACACAAACACACACGCACACACACATACTTACACACACAGGCACACAGGCATATACTTCGCCTATATCACTGTAAGTAATTCACGATAAGGAAAAAGGAATCCTAAGAAAATTGCATCACACTGTATGTCTCTGACTTATTCTACGTCAGAGATGACTGATGTTTAGAGGTGCTGTAATACGTTGAGAACAACAAGATTAGCTTAATAATGTTCTATACAGATTATAAGAAAATCTGTAACATGATAGGTCATGCCGTTTTGATAACTGCTTCTTTCCCTACACGCCGAAGCTTTGGAACTCTCTGCCTTCTCATGTCTTTCCCAATAACTATGACCTGGCTCATTTCAAAAGACCGATCTTTCACTTTCTCAAAATTTCGTAATTACTTTCCCTGTCTTTTTTCCCATTTCTTAATTTTCTATATTTTTCAAAAAAGGCCCGGCCTTGGTATGGACTTTTGTCCGTGACAGGAGCCTGCAATATAAAAAGAAAAGAAAAGATAACGACTAAAAGTGATTTAACAGAGAACCTTCCTTAACCCTTCGTAGATCATTTTGCCTTCTAACTTCTCACCACACAGAGCAGCAAATTATCACTATATCATCTCCCTTTCGTAGTTCTGTCTTAATTAGCAACTGAACCATTACAGAAAACCCTTTTCAACTTATTAGAGATATCGATTATCATATCTAATTGTTGCGTCTAATCTATTCAAATTTGTATCAGGTTTTGCTTGACACTTCAGTTAGTGATGTGCTTATATTCACTCCATGTGTTTTTTCATCTGGGATTAATGTGTTGCATAAAATTTTGTTATTGGTCATTGAAAAGTGATTTCTTTTTTCTCTCTTGTTTTCAGGTGAGTTTTTGTCAGCCAGGGATGTGAGAAGCAGCTGCAACAGTGTTGGCATCAGTAATGGAGAGGTGTGGGATGATAGAGTATGATCTGCAGTAATGGGTAAATGTGAGGCAGCAGTGATGAGGCAGAAGTAATTGGCAAAGATGTGGCTTTTATAATGGTGATGTGTGAGACAATGGCAATGGAGAAATATGAGGCAACTTTGAAAATTAAAAAGTATGTGAAATGAGGAACTGTGAGGTAGAAGTAATTAACAAAGTTAAGAAAGTAATAGTGGGGATGTGTGTTACGGTGGCAATGGGGAAATATGAGGCAACCCTAAAAAGAAAATGAAGTATAAGACATGAGGAACTGTGAGACAGAAGTAATTCACAAAGTTGAGTCAGTGATAATGAGGATGAGTGAGGCGATAGTAATGGAAAAAGGAGGGGCAACATTAGACAAGAGGAGTAAAGGAAAAGAACTTGTTTTCCCAATACCGTCTCACTAAGGTCAACAACCAAAGCAAACAGGCGAAAGTCCCATCGAACCAGCTGCCCACGTTTACCACAAGTAAACAAGAGGAGCGAGCCATGTGTGTTGATGGAGCCAACACGAGGGAGATGTGGTCAAAGCCTCTCCGTGTTGAGGGTGAGGCGGCGAGAATAATTGTGTTGTACAACGCAGGAGAAGTGAGTCGCACCAAGCCCAGTGGTGGTTGTTAGTGGTGGATGAAATGACTCTGTTGTCCAACAGAGGAAAGTAAGGTTCACCAAGTCAGTGATAATGACTGGTGACGCTATTCCTTCTTGAACATTACGTTACATCACATTACATTACATACACATAGCAACATGAAAGCAAGTTCCTGGTCTCTCTCTCTCTCTCTCTCTCTCTCTCTCTCTCTCTCTCTCTCTCTCTCTCTTGTACCACTGCTCCAGAATCCAGACTTGCATATAATTCTTATAATAAACCTGTAAATCTTATGAATCATTCACGAACTCTAAGACACCACAGATGTTCGCTATCCATATTAGCTTCTTTTCGTATCACAGATGACGTTTCTTTGTTGCCCCTCATTCACATCTTAGTGTCGTAGCTTCGCAAGTCTAGGTAATGGAAGGGCCGCCTCGAGCGTCTACCCTAGTCATTACTTTACAGTCGTGACGTCATTACAGCTGCGTCCCTCGCTTTTGTTGACTAAAGAGCCAAAGCCCGAGTGTTATCGGCTGGGAGGGCCCAGTAGTGGAGGGGGGAAAAAGGGAAACAAAACGGCTGAAGTCCACAGATTAGTGGCTTAACTTTACAGGTAAAAGAAAAAAATTCTCGCATTCACTAGCATTATGTCAACAGGATTCTTGATATTCTAGAACAAGTTTGCAGCGTTGCTGATCGTAGAAAGTTAACATTTAGTTGGTCTAAAGATGGAAAACTGTGAATATTAAAAGACACACTAAAAAAAATATCGGTTGTGACCAGAATGGAAACCGAAAGAAAACGACAAGACACTGGAGGAACAAGCCATTACCCCAGTGTACAGGATGAAGCATCGTAGTAAACAAATCATGATAAAAAAAAATCTGCATTTTGACAGATAATAGTGTGCATGTACTCATTACAGCGTTCTACAGTCTCCTCTGACCGCCTTCTTATCCTGATAACACTCCACCTGGCCCATTCAACCTAATCAACCATCAACTTGCCTTACACATATCACAGACCGGCCAGCTTCACACAGCGCATGGAAACAAAGCTCCAGGACTTCCATAAAGATAATTTCCCATCCCTGAATCATGCTGTCTCACACTTTATCAACATCTCCAACCAGGCCATGAAAAAGCAAATACCAGAATGACCTAGAAAGAAAAATAACTCAATTTCCCCTCACAAGATACACACCTCATAAAACATAAAACCAGCTCAATAGAGAAGCACTCACCATCACCATGGAAATAATAGAGCAAATTCAAACCCTCAATAACACCATCACCAACCTAACTACTGAAAGGCAGACGACAAGCTGGCACTCCTTCTTCAACGCAATGGACCACAAGACCAATCAACTCTGGCACACGTCAAAGTAGAGCCACATGTACCGCACTAATCTAGACCTCACTCATGAAGCATTTCTGACCCATTCAAGTTACGTCCCTTTTCCCAGGGAACATTCATCCCTGCAGGGAGCCACAACGCAGCTATTACCCAAAAACCAACTACACCCCTAAACAGGAAAGCTTTGAAAAAACATAAATCATAAAGAAATATCTTCTCACCCTCCTACAAAAAGTGTGATTCATTTACTCGTTGGGAAGGTAAACTACACAAAAGACAAGACTGTAACCAACTTTGCAGTATCGATTGAATGGCAAATTCTCGAACCCAACAAAAGAAAATTATGCAACATATTTTAACATTTATTTTTGCAACAAGAAAACTGTTCAACAGTTAGCTACAACCTGGGTAACTCAGGTACAGGCAGGAGGGTTTGCTTTACTGTCTCTTACTCAAGATAGTTCTAAAGACAATATAACAATACTCTGAAAATCCCTAAGCGTTAAATAAATACAGTACGATTGTCCCTAAAGATAATATAAATACAGTATGACTGTCCCTCAATGAAATATTAATGCGGAATGGTTGCCCCTAAGATGATATGGTTAAGACTACAATTAATTACAACACGGACTCCAAACACAATATAAAGTCTCAGTTCAGACTCTAACAAAACCTGTTTCATGCTCCAGAGTGTCCTTGAAAAAATGTAACTAAAAAGTTCTTAGATACGGCACCACGGTCTTCTGGACCCATTAGTCAGTCCAACTGCATGTTCGTCATGACGCTTCAGGCGGATCTCTAGGAGACTCATACGAGTCACATTCTAACCCCTGCCCACAAGGAAACACACCAGACTTCATGTGAACCTTAGTGCCACCCGAGGGAGGTGACAGATGTGAACTAGGAATGGAAACTTACACAACAGATATAGATTAAACAGAAAGAATGCAGATAAAACACAACTTCTTTGCTTTTATGTTTACTGAGAAATTTCATACAAAGGAGAGAATATACATAAATATGCGATAACAAGATGTCTACAGTCAGGGCGGATACTTCACAACAAAGTAAAGTGCCAGAACAAACAAGACGCCAACGACCATTGTTTACCAGAAGATAACAAGCATCAGTATTGCCATAACTTCGTTACTGAATAATGTCCCACAGGGTATAAAATGAGCAGTGCTGACACCTTCGCTTAGCCGCCTTGGCGGTGTGGTGGGTTAGGGCGTTGCGAGCCACTCAGTGGCCTTGCGTTCGGTCCCCGGCTGCTCCCCGGGATTATTTTACCACACTGCTGAGTGGTTATCGACCCCTTGAACAAGGGGTTCGGGTGTGAATTGTGCCACTGGACGTTGCCGAC
Organism: Panulirus argus; assembly: GCA_038088735.1. Classification (NCBI taxonomy): domain Eukaryota; kingdom Metazoa; phylum Arthropoda; class Malacostraca; order Decapoda; family Palinuridae; genus Panulirus; species Panulirus argus. Next base: position 9,640 of record JAYMFT010034821.1, read on the forward strand.
CTTAATGACCCTTGGAGGCAGTCGATAGGCCTAAAACCCCAACACATTTACATTTACCTTCGCCAGCGCAGTCGCGTTTCAGCAGTTCCCCGTGCTGGTCGTGACGATTAGCTTAGCTCGCTAGCTGCAACCCCCCTTCCCCTCCTCATATCGATGCTTTCTGCTTTTGTTTGTTTGTTTGTTTGTTTTTGAAGGTACTGGAAGTTATTGGTCCATCAATAATTCCAGACGACAGTTTACGCAGGACTGTTGCTCTCACTGAGAGGTGACCAACACCAGGAAAAGCCAAGCCGGCCTGTGCGCCCGGCTCTACTTTGAGACACTTTACTGGTAAGTTGTTTGTCTATACCTGTCAAGAAAGCCACACTTTTTTTTATCCTCTAACCCCATTGCCTGGGGTGGTGCGCCACCCCAGATTATAGGGCGTAGCCCCACTAGGATGGATACTCGGAAGCCATCCACTACCTAAGGGGGGGTGGGGTAGTGGTGGTGACGACCGTAGCTTGTGTATTTAAAATAGGACTGCGCAATTTGTTCAGATTCATGCAACCGGATCGACGACTTTGGCCTCCCTCAATCCCTTTCTGATAAAGAAAGTTATTGATGGTCAGGCAGGAGCCGATGAGACGTTTAACAAACTGACAAGTGGTGATCTTCTCGTTAAGGTTAAATCGACGAATCAGGTGGCGGACCTTCTAAAGCTGGAAAAGTTCCAGACTTATGATGTTGTTGCTTCAATTCCAGTATCCATGAACTCGTGCAGGGGAGTTACATTCTGTCCATGGATATGGCGGAGGAGGACATCATAACGGAATGATCGGACGAGGATGTCATCGCCGCCCGATTCATCACCAAATTTGTCGATGGCGAACGACGCAGGACCCCTTTGATTAGTCTAACGTTTGGCAAATCAAAATTGCCTGAAACGATTGCCGTAGGATATATGAGATGTCAGGTTAGACCCTACATCCCAAACCCCTTCAGATGTTACAAGTGCCAGCAGTATGGTCATCCTGAAAAATCCTATACTCAGTCAGCAAAATGTGGAAAATGTGCCGGCTAGGATCACGCTGCTGCCAGTTGTACGTCAGAACGTTCGTTGTGCGTTAACTGTAAGGGCAACCATCCAAGCTCGGAGCGGGAGGTCCCCGGTTCAAGTTTGAGAAGGAAGTCTGTTCGGTTAAGGCACTGAACAACATCTCGTACGGTGGAGCCAGGAATAGGGTTAAGGAGTCTCTTGAGACTCCGAAGCCCAATGAATCCCACGCTTCAGCGGTGAGGTGCAAACCTATTATGTGTACGATTGCCACCCAGACTGTGGAATCCGTTGAAACACGACCCACAAACCCTGATGTCCCTATTCCAAAACCTGCACAACCCGAACGCCATATAATAGAGTCCTACTCCAAGGCCATATCCTCTACACAACCCAAAAAAGTGAAAGAGGACAGGATTAATTTAACAAAATTTGATAAAGAAACCACGTCGCACGTCATAGTTCCGGTGGCTCCGATGAGGAGGAGCAAAGTTAGCGAATCCTTTTCAGCGGAATCTTTAAACTCGATGGACGTTAGCGAATACGCCACTTCCAGGGATCGATCATGTTCCCCTGGGGACTCTCCCAAGTCCAAAAAAAGGGCTCATAAAGCTGGCCGGTTAAAAAACTCTTAAACCAACGCATTCTCTATCATTCAATGAAATTGTAGAAGCCTTAGGAATAAGCAAGCACAACTGTCACTGTTGCTTGCAATATATAGGCCATCCATTATTTGTCTACAAGAGACCAATCTAAACAATACAGTCGACGACTGTGCTGTTCTAGATAGCTATCATCCGTATACAGGAGTGAATTTAAATTCTACTCTAGAAGCCGTCGCATGTAGAGTAAAATATAATAACACGTAGTACCTGGCCATTTGATCAATATACTGTCCCGGTTCCAATGCACTGGATAATGACGAGCTAAACTTGCTTTCGGAACATTTACCCCGTAGCAAATTAATTTTAGGAGATTTCAATGCCCATCATTATCGGTGGCGAAGCAAACGGACAAACTACAGAGGGAAACAAATGGTTAATTTCATCATCAATTCTAACCTCACTCTTCCGAACGATGGTGGTGGAACTCGGGTCGACGATCGGACAGGTAACATCTCAGCCATCGACCTATCTTTGTCATCCTCAGATATACTTAATGCCATCACCTGGGGTACATATGACGACTCCTTGGGAAGTGACAACTTCCCAGTCTATCTTTCTTATACATGCGACATATCGGTAAATCAGTCTCCAACCAAATTTGATTTTAAGAAAGCAGATTGGGTGTCATTCGCGAGGCAAGCCGTCCTAGATATATCCGGCGATGACACTGATACAAAGGTCCAAAATATAACCACCACAATCCACAGGGCTGCTGAGGCCTCTATTCCTAAGGTACCAGATTACCGAAATGTACTGAGTGAGCGCAATAGGAGATAAAAGATTTTCGACAAAGAGCCCTGAGATAGCAACTTCATTGCGTATAAACAAGCGAGGGCTCAGGCAAGAAGAACAATAAAAAAAGCCAAAAGAGACTCCTGGCGTGGTTATGTTTCAACCATCAACAAGGACACACCCGTCAGTCAGGTCTGGTCCACGATTAAAAAAATAACCAGAAAATACAAACCCCCACTACTCCCTCAACTGGACAGAGTTCGGCATTATAGACAACCCGGTTGACGTAGCCAACACACTCACCAGGAGATTCTCAGACATAAGTAGCTCGGCCAACTACGAACATTTTCTAGACCGTAAACGTCAGGCCGAACTAACAACAATTGCCTTTGCCACAGAAGATAACCCAACATATGATCAAACATTTACAATTAAAGAATTACTTCTTGCCCTGAAATCCTGTAAAGGTTCCAGCCCGGGGCCTAGCGGGGTCACCTACGGGATGATTCAGAATCTTAGTCAGGCTAATCTTACTAAGATGTTAGCATTGTACAATGAAATTTGGACGTCTCGAAAGTTTCCAGACTCATGGCACTTTGCGCATGTCACCCGATCCCAAAGGGCGCACGGGCGCCTTACGAATGTCGATTCGTTTCGACCTATAGCATTGAGGAGCTGCATTTGTAAGGTCAAGGAAAGAATGGTAAATAAAAGGCTTCTCTTTTTTTTAGAATCCCGGAACTTATTAAACGATCAACAGTGCGCTTTCCGTGAAAACAGAGGCACAATGGATCATTTAATAAATTTAGAACATAGTATTTTAGATTCATTCACTTTAAAAGATTATTTAATTGGAGTATCTTTAGACTTGGAAAAAGCTTACGACGACATGACGAAACGGAATCTTAAGCAAACTTTATGCTATTGGTTTGAGAGGTTGTTTACCAATTTTTATCAATAATTTTTTAAAAGACAGAACATTTGCTGTCAAGATTGCAGCACTTAACATCACCTCGGACATAATATATGTCCAAGAAAATGGGGTGCCGCAAGGCAGCGTTCTGAGCCCAACACTATTTAATATCATGATCAACGATATTCTGTCTCCAGCTTCCGTCCCTCGAAATCTTAAGTACTCACTTTATGCTGACGATTGTGCAATTTGGCATTCTTCCTGTAATGCACAATTTTCAGCTGAACGGGTTCAAACTGCGCTTGAGACCGTTCATCGTTGGGCGCTACAGTGGGGTTTTAAGTTTTCAGCAACAAAAAGCGTCGCGGTTGTGTTTGCCCGTAAATATATTACCACGAATTTGCAGTTAAAATTGAATAACAACCCGATCCCCTTTCGAAATAACGTTAAATTCTTAGGTTTGAATTTTGATAAAAGATTAAATTGGAAATATCTCACTGAATATTTGATAACAAATTGTAATAACAGGCTAAATATTCTCAAATTTCTTTCGGGTTCCTCTTGGGGAGCCGACAGAAAATCTTTATTGATGGTCTACAAGTCCCTGATCAGATCTAAGTTAGACTATGGCTCCCAGGTGTATGCTTCGGCAAGCGATTGTACTCTGGTGAGGTTGGATGTGATACAGAATAAATGCCTGCGAATGTGTCTTGGAGCCCTCTCATGTACTAGAGATACACGACTGGAAGTTGAAGCAAATGTACCTCCTCTCCGGATGCGTCGAGATGTTTTAGCTGTGAACTGTGGTATTCTGGTGGCCAGGAGGAACAACACTTCTGCCTGTCGCCTCATTCAACAATACAAACGATTTGGCAACAGAGGCGTCAGGCCCCTGGCCCTCAGAATACTCTTCCTCAGTGAGAACTCTGGTTTCAAAGTGAATAAAGTGGACACGCTGGTTAAGAACATTCTCGCTCCGTGGGAGCAAACGAAAGTAAGAGTGAAAACAAACTGGCTCCCGAGGAAGAAAGTGAATGCGCCGGAGAGTAAAGTACACCAGCGCTTTCGGAATGTCATAATAGTGCATCTGTCTTATGTCCACTTCTACACTGATGGCTCCAAGACGGATGAAAGTGTGGGTGCAAGTGTGTGGTTTGTGGAATGTTCCCTCAGGTACCGTCTACCAAACCAAACATCTGTATCTTACGCGGAACTATTTGCTGTCGATAAAGCCATAGATTACATAATCAAATCCAGTTACGTTAAAGCGGTTATTTTCTCAGATTCGTTATTGGCTCTTAAAGCTATAGACTCTGGTTTCACAGAGTCGAATGAAACTCAGGGCAATATCATTAATAAACTAAATTCATGTGTAAAAGATATCATCTTGATAAGGGTGCCTGGTCATTGCAACAATTACGGCAATAAACAGACAGACATGTTGGCTAAATCGGCCTCAGAACTCGGGGAGGTCATCTCGATCCCCCGGTAGCTGGGTTCATGCCTTTCCTTGGGAAAGAAATCCACATATCTTCTGTGGCAGAGTCAGTGGACCGGCCTGCCCATTAACAATAAGATCAAACAAGAAAGAGCGGACTGGCCGACTTCCTACAAACAAAACAGAAGAGAGGAAGTCGCGCTGGCCCGCTTACGTCTAAACTGTGCCTATGCTACCCACCTGCAATCGCATATTGAAAAAATATTTCCTCCCAGATGCTCCACATGCAACATAATCCTATCAATAAATCACATATCATTTACTGCAAGAAATACAGTGAACTAAGGAAAAATATTAATAGAATATTTCCATCAAAATAAAATAAATCTTGGCTTTTCAAACACCTTGCCGACAATTATAATATTATGAATAAGCTGATTATCTTTCTCAGGGAAACTGACATAATCAAGATGATATAAGGTAATGCCCTGGCTCCTCGCTGTGGCGGTCCTGGCCACGAGGTGTGACAGCTACTGCTGGGGGTGGTAGTGTGGTGGGTTAACTTGTCATACACCACACTGCAGTCCCTGAGCAGGGTGGCTGTTTCACTGGGGCTAGTGCTGTTGTGGTGTTGGGCTGATGAATCATCGATATGTTCAATATATCCTCTTTGCATGTGATGGTGAAGGTCTGTCTGTAATCTTTACTATTACTTTCGCAGTTCCTTATTACAGCTGCAACTGTGGATGCTGTACCAACTGGGTAGTGTTTAGCTGCCAAGTTGGTGCAATATCCACAAACACCTCTCTCTCTTCCCATAGCATTTACATTATCTAAAATAGAGATGTATATGTATTTCAATAGTCACAGAAAGATAGGATGTATAGGATATTAGGGTATAGGGACTATAAAGTCATAGTCAACTATAAAAAGGGTGGCAGGCCTAATGACCTTCCTCATAGGTCGCTGGCCGTAAAACCAGACAACCAACCAACCTCAGAAAGCAGTCTTGACTTACCGCTGAACTCCTCACTCTCTTGGATGGTAGCTGGATGGACAACACAAGTTATTCCCTCGGTGCTGGTAACATAGTCATACAAACGTTGAGTAACAGAAGCGAAGGTAGTTGTATCGCTAATTGTCTTTTATAGCAATATCATTAATTTTTTTTTCTTTTCTTTTTAGCGGATATCTAATTTTATAAATAACTTGTATATAACGGTTAACGTTTTGTGTATAAATTGTCTAATGTTGATATGGGATAAGTTCTTTCATTGCCAATGGTAACATATACTCATGTTATATTGTCAAATTACTTAATTAATTATAATTGTATTTCATTCTTTGTTTTATATATATATATATATATATATATATATATATATATATATATATATATATATATATATATATAT
>JAYMFT010034832.1:0-30485 GCA_038088735.1 Panulirus argus
GAGGGGAGGATTTCCAGCCCCCCGCTCCCTCCCCTTTTAGTCGCCTCTTACGACACGCAGGGAATACGTGGGAAGTACTCTTTCTCCCCTATCCCCTGGGATAATATATATATATATATATATATATATCGCATGACAACACTTCACAAGTCATTCTTCGTAACTCTAGTTTTCTTGCAGTGAGCACTATGCACTAGCCCAGCCTTTTGGGTAAATGGTAGGAGCAATAAATAGAAGTAGTAGTAAGGAAAATAAGGCAGGAGCATTGGGAAGTAGTAGTTAAGAATGCTAGGTGGCAGCATTAGGTAGAAGCAGTGGTTTGGATCATAGGCAGTAACATTAGATAGAAGTAGTCGGTAGTAGTATCAGGTACAAGCCACTAAAAACACTGTGCTAGAATTGCCCACTGCCAGCGGCTTATTAAGAGTGAGGTACAAAAGATTAAAAGTGGTTATGGAGACTCTTGTCATGGCCACCTCTTTCAGGGAGTTCCTGCAGGGAATGGACATTAGAGATATAGATACTTAGTTATCCTCTCTTAACCAAAGAAACTTTCAATTTGAAAAAATTCTGTTCCCAGAAGTAATTTTTCAAGTTTTCAATAACCATTTTAAAAATCATGCCTATCAAATCTTTCTCAACAACCAAAGAACTTTCAACATAGTGTTAATTAAAGAGCAGCTAACCAGATTATCGGATTCAGAGGGAAAAGTAGTTGAGGATGATGAGAGAATATGTGAGGAACTTAATAACAAGATCAAAAGTGTTTTCTTAGTGGAAGACACTTTAGCCCCATGACTAGTGAGCTGGGATGGGGAGGAGGCTTTAGAAAACAATGAGATACCTAGAAAAGACATTAATAGAATACTAAAAGACCATGACCAATACAAGGCTCATCATCCCGATGAAATTTCACCTTAAGTTCTGAAGATGTGCACCGATACTTGACAGACATCTTGAAGTAGTTCAAGATGTCTTTGGTGAAAGGCAAAATGCCTATGGATTGGTAAAGGGCAAATGTCATACCCATCTATAAGAAAGGAGACTGGAAAGAGGTAATGAATTACAGACCACTGCCCCTAAGGAGTGGAGACTGGAAAGAGGTAATGAATTACAGACCACTGCCCCTAAGGAGTGTTATCTGTAAGCTGTAAGATATTGGAAAAAGTAATCAGAAAGCAAATGGTAGACTTTCTACTGAGAAACAAGTACTTAAGTGAGAGGCAACATGGTTTTAGGGAAAGGTCATGTCTAACAAACCTCTTAGATTTCTGTGAGATAGTGAGCTTTGTCTCAGACAAAGGGATGTCTGGGTAGATTATTTATATATTGACTGCCAGGAAATACACAAAACATATTGAGATTAGGGCTATCAAAAATTTTGCCTGCAGTCATCAGGAACACTATGAACTGTACAGTGGAGAAGTAAAACCCTGAATAAATATCTACGAAGTTTATTAGACTAGCCATGCTGTGGCTTTATATAGTCCTGCTGGCCATGGCCCCATTACTTGATTGACCAGCAAACCAATGTGACAGTTTGGGAGGACAAAAGACTCCCAAACTTGACAAGAGATATGTGTAAGATTATAACCTCAGAGTGTTGAAGTGATGACCAGGATCATCTTATGGCTTCATACATTCAACATTAAACTAAATTTCCTGGAAATAGTTACTGTCTTTTCCTTGCATTCCCCGTAGTTATATTCCCCACATCCCCCTCCTTCCTTGTTAGTTTCAGTTTACAGTGGATGAGTATATAAATCAAGTAGGGTGAGTCCTTACTGTTAAGAGAGGATATGTTATCCTCCTGAGCCAGACAAAGCATATCTTTTATTACATGAATGCAGTTGATTATTTTATCATTTGTTTCTCACAAGTCATACTCTGATTGCAGGTGGAAATAGTTTAGATGCAGCCATAGCCCTGTTATATGAACTGTGTGTTGGTAGCAGCAGCATGGAGGGTGTGTCAGTCTTATTGTCATGGCTAAACCATGTTGTGACTTATTCTGCATCTCCTTCACCTAACGGAGATGATTACCACAACTTTGGACCCTCACAGCAGCAGCAACAGTCACCACAGTCATCAGCTGGAAGTATTAGTAGTGGAATTAGTGCTGAAGTGTTACATTGCATTGCAGCTGTACTATGGAACACACCTCATGATACTACCAGCCTCATTACAGATGATTTATTCAGGTACTTTTCTATTATTTTTTTCTGACTGGAATACAATTTTTTTCTTTTGTTTATATTGTCAGTATATTTAACTATGACAAGAGGGAAAATAGTACATAAGTAGAATATACTTTATACTAGGTAGTAGTTGGTAGGCAGCCAACGACCAGGGAGGTATATTACTTGTATTACCCACCTGGGTATCAGGAGGGTTAGTGATGCCTGTGTAGTGAGCCAATACTTCAGTAGTTGTCAAGGTGCTCTCCTATGACCAAGGTAGCCATCTTTTCCTTCTGTCTCACCCATATTTGGACTACTGGCAATATGTCCACAAACATACAATCTCTCCTTGTCATACATAACACTTGACAACACTTGACTTACACTGCTCTGTCTTTGTAACTCTAGATTTTCCTGCAGTGAGTACTATGCACTAGCCCTGCCTTTTGGCAAAATGTTAGGTAGCCCCACCTTTTGGCAAAATGTTAGGAACAGTAGATAGAAGTAGTAGGTAGGAACATTTAGGCAGAAACTTTAGGTAGAAGTAGTAGGTAGGAACATTTAGGCAGAAACTTTAGGTAGAAGTAGTAGGTAGGAACTTTTGGCAGGAGTATAAGAGAGAAGTTGTCTGTAGGAACATTCGGAAGGAGCCTCTGCAAACAATGCGAGGCACTTAAGGCTAAGAAGCGGCACTGGAGTTCACTTGTTATGGAGAAACCTATTGCCGCGGCCAACCCTTTGAGGGAGTACCAGTTAGGAACAGGCATCAGACATATAGATAGATGAAATAGATAGACTGTATTAATGATTTAAGTTTGTCAACAGTTTTTTCTTTGTTTATTGCAGGCGGGTTTATGAGTGGTCAGAAAGGAGTGAAGGTGAAGTGAAAGTTGGTTTGGACCATATTATGTGCTCAGTGTGTCACATTCGGCCACAACTTTTCACCCAGCTATTACTGAATATGTCTGTGTTAACAGTGATTGATAACAACCAGTCAATTACAGATGACAGGTAAGATGTGCTGGATCTGTATATGCTTAGAATTATTATTTTTTATTTTTATGTACCTGTTGCCTTTCCTGCTTTAACAGGGTAGCATCAGAAGCAGACAGATATTTCTTGTATTTCCCAGCTGTCAGCAATTTCTGTCCTGCCAAAGAAATGGATAAACTATAAACAACTGGGTGCAGTATGTGATTAGTCTTCTTGTGCATGGCAACTTCCTCAGTGTTTCAACAACCAGGACTGCTTTTCCTAGTATAGATGATTTCAGGTCTCTGAGTCTTTCTTCATAAGGTTTCTTTATGAGTGACAGAATCAAATTTGTTACTGTTCTTTGATTTTATTTTAGTTTTCTTTATATGTAATCAAATTTCTTAACCAGAACTGAAGAGCATATTCCAAACAACATTAAACCAGGGTAATATTAAGAGTGAGTATTGTATCCTTCTTTGAAAGGTTATATACCTAGCTTTGAAATATAGCATCCTGTTGGCACTATTGTATGCAGCTAGGCATTGTTTCTCTTATTTCAGATCATTGCTGTTTTTTTATTCGATTAGGATTATCAGTCAGAGGGTAGGTAGAGATGTGTTCCGATTCATTTGGTCTGAGGTGAGTTGTGATGAGGGTAAAAAGAAAAGATATGTTGTGAACAAGATGAGCAGAGATTTGTTGTAACCAGTATGGTCAGGTGATACTGGGTTATTCTGAGACGTGTTGAGACCAAGGTAGACAGAGGAATTGTGATCAAGGCAGTCACTAGGGATATATATTGTCTAAAGTGGTCAGGTTAGTTGTGTTCTGACCAAGGTAATCAGAAGAGATATGTCATGGTGTAGGTACTCACTGGAGTTGTACTGCAACCAGGGTAGTCAAAAGAAGTGTTATGTAACCAAGGGAGATGATCTGTGACAAAGACAGTCAGATATGTTGTGACCAAGGGAATCTAAGATGCGTTTTGACAAAGGCAGTGACAGGACATGTTTACTACAACAATTAGAAATATTTTTGACAAAAAGAGTGAGAAAAGATTTGGATTGCCCAGGGCAACCAGGGAAGCTATATTGTGACAGAAGCAGTTCAATGAAATATAGTATAAACTCAACAGTCATAGAGAGGGTTTATGTATTAGTGGATAAGAAAATTTTTCCGGAATTTATCTCTGTGGATCTAGTTACTATAAGCTAAATAAATCTTGGAAACAGTATCCATGATTCAAAGAATTCTAATGTTAATGAGAGTCCTGCTTTATTCTGTATGAGGTGATGCTAATTGATTTATGTTGAGCTTGTTAACATCTGTTGTCTTCCTTGTAGTGACAGAGCATAATGAAGATCCTTAGGTTTTGTTACTGATTTAGTCCCTCTTGTTATTGTTGTCTAAATCTTTTTACCATTCCCACATTAAAAGCAAGTTGACTTGGAATGTCATTCCCCAGAGGTTAAGTAATTTTTAACATAACTTTTCCTTCCAGAAAAGACAGAGAAGCAGAGATCCGTGCAGCCAGAACAGATGATATGAAGGAAGGTGTAGAAGGATCTTCAGGAGCTGTAGAGGGCCGATTGATTCTTCAGGATCCCAGCATCATCTCCCTTACCCCAGCACACCTCCAGACTCTGGCCACAGTTGCCCAGTCACCCCAGGCCATACACCTCATGCTTGACTCAGGGTTTCCCTTGTTACTTGTTCATGGTATTCTAGGTAAGGTATTTGTAAACTTTTTTCTGAATATAGGAGGGATTCTTCCAAAGTTGCCAGAGGGATTATATCTGGAGATTATTGTATCAGATTTCCCCTCTTATATATGGGAAATACAACTATGAAGCCGGAAAGTTCTCATTCAATGCATAGAGGTATGATATACTGCCACTCCAGTAGCTAGACCATCTTGGATGGCAATCTGGGAAAAACCATAAGTGTTTGCACAGAGTACAAATTCAAAGGCAATATCTCATGGCCTACAAATTTATTTGCTATACTAGCAAGTGAGTAGAATTACAGCAAAGGACTGTTATGCTTTCTTAAAAGATTTATGTAAATTTATTAAAGCCACTGTGTGTTATCATTATCTTTCCAACATTATATGTCAGCAGACACTCTTTCTGAATTAGAGCAGTTGGATGTTTAAAATTCTCTGACCTTAGCATTATAATCTAAGTGGATATGATAGGCTTTGGAGAGTTCTCAGCAGTACTAGTAGAGTGTTATAAGTAGAATATTGAAATTACTTTTTTCTGTGCATTGCAAATTCCCAAAATCTATGGTCCATTGCATTCTCAATTACTGCCACCTTTGAAAATGAATTTCTAAAATTGGCCTTTCAGTTCACTATTTGCTTCAGTAGTTCACACTCCCTCAGAGTGATTGCTCTTGCTGTGAATTTATGGCATTAAAACTACATGCTCTTCTCAGTTATTTGTGATTTTTCCATAAATTCTGCCCATGTAATGGCATCCAGTATGCAGCTTAGAGTTAAGTTGGGTTTAGTGTTGCAAAAAGGAGGCGCATTGCTTTTAGCATTATACAGAAAATGCAAATATTACAAAAATTAGAAAAACATACATTATTGCATAACTTCAGCTTCTATGAAAATTAGGTAAGAGTACATCAGTGCATCACTTCAACTTCTTTTTAATTACCAACCTCCCCTGTCTACATAATACTGTTTGGGAATAGAAACAGTAGATGTTTATTAAATATATTGTTTATACCTACACATTGTGACTAGATAACATTTAGAACATGCTTTAGGTTTCCAGGACATTGTTAGGCCACGTAAGCTGACCTCCAGTCATTCTGTTCTATTTGAGTATCATAGTCTGGGGCTTTATTGAAAGTACCCATCTACTTTAGAAGAAAAAGTAGCATCCCAGTATTCATGAAGGATGTTTGTAAAAGATGTATTTTGCTAATGCTTTGATAATGATGAGGGCTGCAGTAGCTGAAGTGATTTAGATAAATTAGATCAAGGAATACAGAAGAAAGGACTGCAACGGATAAGATACTCCAACAGAATTAGGATTAAATTAAAGGGTATAGGTGTAGGGATGTCCAAATGAATTTAAATGAAATTAGGTATGTTAAGAAGTCAAAGAGGACCAAAGTAATTATACCTGTGGATGAGGTAATCCATATGAATGGGAGATTAAGTTTGAGTATAAGTGGAGTGGTGAAAATAAACAAGGCCAAGTGTAGAGTTTTGTTAAGTTTGAGAATCTCATATGCTGCTGTATTGGCGCTATAAATGATAGCGCAGACAGCAACCATCTGTGGGGAAACTGAATCATGCTGAAATATTATTTTGACAGGAGAGAGCCCTTTGCCTTGTGGTAGTACCTACATTTTCAATCAGGACCAGCTTATTCACTTTTGTACTATACTTCAGTGTTTTTTACTTTTCTCTCTTCAGAATGGTGTAAGACAGAAGTTTTACATCAGGTAGAGAGCTGTACATCCCCTAGTGCTGGCGAGAGTGCAACAGATCTAGAAAAAGCCAGTGTTGCAGAAAAATCGAAAAGTGCTGAAGACACCCTGTCATCAGCAACACCTCAGGCTCCTCCACAGATCACAGCAGCTATTGTTCCTACATTGAGTACTTCTTTAGTAGCACACACTCTACACACACTTGCAGCACTTTGTGCTGAGCCACCCATGAGAGATTGGTTAGGCTCTGCCGAAGGATCTGTGTTTTGGTTGCCTTTATTGACAGTTTTAGGTGAGTTCTGTACAAAATGTGTTTGATATATTGGCATTTATACTTGAGCACATAATTCTCTTTTTGTCATAAAGAAAGCATATACAGAATCTTCATTAAAATGCCGAAGAACTAACAAGTGCTCAAAACATTTGTTGAAGAGTTTTTGTATGTTGGTTTGGCTATCACATGAGTTATGCATTTACACTAGGAAATTATAAAGTGTGGAAAGATTGAGGGTCACTTCAGGAGATACTTGCATAGATAAGGTTTGCACAAAGCATAAACAAAAGTGATAATGAATATTTTAATGAAAGCAGTTAAGAATTTAATGGAATAACCAGCTGGGACAGTAATCCATATCATTCAGTGTGTATTTCATATGCCCCTTTTTAAAACATTTGATTTGTCAGTCACCCGTACTTTGTGTTTGGGCAAGAGCCAGTAAAAATGCCTAAGAGTTTTGCTAAATAGATCTGTATGTTGTGTGTATTTGATATTTTGTTGTATACCCTTGCAATCAATTGAAATGCAATCTTTCTTTTCAGGTGATCCTCTTGTACGTGGTAGTGAACCATTGATACGAGGGTCTGGTTCCTCTGGTGGTAGTGATAGCGATTATAGTAGTGTTGAGGATGCCACCATCCACCTCATGCGACAGTGTTGTCAGAACCATCCACACAATCAGAACTTGTTGGCCTCAACCCTTTGTCATCTTATTCAAAGGCAAAATATTCCCCCTCCAGGTAAAAGTAGTTTGATGTTTTATTTTCTTTTTAAGTGTCTTGTTAGGTTAGGAGGAGGATTAGAACTCTGAAATTTCTGGCAGCCTAGGTATTTTTAAAATACATTGACCTTATTTCCCGGCTATCAGCTGAAGGGAAGACATGATGTTTTATAAATAGATGCACAGAGCATCAGATTTTAATCCCTCATCCTTATTCTGTTTTTATCATCTTTGGGTGAATCCTTGGTGGAGTCAAGATTCAAAGAAAATCTTAAAAACCTTGTTCTGGTGTCTGCTTAAACCCCAAACAACAAACCAAAGCCAGTTAGAGGCTGATTTTCCTTTTGCTACCCCATCCCTTAACTCCATAGCACTCATATCTGTTGACATTCATATTTTCTTACAAAAACTCATCATTGTTTAGTTAAGGGTTTCTTAAAGCCAGGTGTTACTGCCATTGTGAGTAAAAAGTGGTAATAAAGTATATGAGAGTCCCATGATAGTTGCTCTCAGGTTTGCTGCCAGAGAAAATGCTCTGTCATCTGTTCTTGATGCTACCTTGCTAATACGTGAAATGGCAAATATGCATGAAGAAAAAAAAAAGGAAAATGCTCTGAAATGTTCCCATGCTTTTGTTTTCATATTGGATTTCCAAAGCCGTTAAAGCATTCAGTTCTTGTGGTAGGATGATACATGTAAACGTTTTTCTCTGCCAGTTTCATTTTATGGAATACTGGACTTCAGTTGAATAAACAAGATTAGATGTTAAAAGAGGCAAGCAGAACAAGCAGTTTCATTAAAAGGGAGGTTAAGGTAGTTGCTGGAAAGTTGGACTCTGGCTGGCCAAGATGGTGTGATTTGATAATCAGCGATAGATTTAAGCTCTAGTTTGTTTGTGGTTCAGCAGTCATTGTGTAGCCAAGATGTATTTAATGTTGACCTATTGTATTGTACAGGATAAATGTTTATTTAATGTTGACCTATTGTATTGTACAGGATAAATGTTTATCAGGTATAACTCCAGTTTGAACATAAAAACTCGTTTCTCTTTGATTGATGAATTTCCTAACCCTTCTCAGTTATTATTATAAATTTTTCTGATCTTGAAAATGTTTTTCCATTGAAATGTTCACTGTCTGTTGTAACATTCTCATAATAAAAATTTTATTGACAAATAATGGGAAAGTAAAAGGCTGGTCAGAAATGGAGGGAAGACTGAAGTAAAACAGAGAGCAATAATAAATGAAATATTCTAGAGGAATAAATGTTACGTTTAGTTGTAGCAGAAAAAATTTGTTAAGGGTGATCACTTACCCTTGTAAATGAGTAGAAAAACTCATAGTTTTTGTTTGTCTTATAACTTTCATCAGCTTGTAAGAATCTTTCTTGTACCCCAGCATTGGTAATAAAGAAGTCTTGTAGATTATGTATCATATTTTTCCAAATATTGTTCATTGTAAGTTCTTTTCATAAGGGTTTAAATTTTGTACAATCTTAGGTGGTGTGAGTTATCTTCACTCCCTCTCTGGGTTTACGCGTCGCTTGGTGTTACAACTCTTATTGGAAACTGAGCGAGTAGTGGTGCACATAAATAGTCCTCAGGGGGGGCTGTCTTCTCCAACTGGGTGCAGTCTTCCACCCCTTACCCAGCATCCAAAGTTTGGGGCTGGGCACAAGACTAGACTTCTCAATCTACCAACAACTACAACTATGTCAGATGTTATCAAAATGGTCACTGGTAAGAATTATAAGATATACAACTTTAGAAAAGTTTATCTCATTTCATATGCATTGTGGTATAAAATTTTTAACTCTCTCTTAAGCTAGAGCTTTATTATTAGAGAAATGTAGTTTTCATTAGAATTGAGCCAGTTAGTTTCTTTTTATGTAATTACATGCTACTTTGATATTGACATCATCAGTCAGAATACAAGCCTCATACTTTCAAGTGGAGGAAATGGTTTATGTGATAGGGTAGATGTATTTCAGTATGTCATATTACATTTACATGTTATTTGTAGTCATTAATGATATAATTGTCATGTTATATTGAATATCTTATCATTACTTTTTGTATTGATTACTGAAGTAAATTTTTTCAGACTGGTCAAGAGGAATGTTGAACAATAACCCTGGGGATATAGATCTAAGCAATAACGATCCTCGAGAATCAAATGAAGTTGGACAGTTAGAGTTGATGGACAAACTCTCAGTGGCTGCTGGAGTCACAGCAAAGGACAAGAGGAGTAAGAATAAGACCAATTCAAATATCCATAGTAGAACATCCAAGAAGAGTAAGTAAAAGTTAAGATGTCATTGAAACTTCTTCATTTTTCACACTACATAAATATTAGGATTGCCATATGTCTGTTTGTGTGATCAGCTGCATGTTCATTACTTATTTATTTATTTTTTTATTATACTTGATCACTGTTTCCTGCATTAGCGAAGTAGTGCCAGGAAACAGATGAAGATGTATACACTCACGTATATGTTATTGTATTTTATTTGTTAATTTATATTTATTATACATAATTGCTGTTTCCTGTGTCAGCGAGGTAGCATTAGGAAATAGACAAAGAAAGACCCATCCACTCATGTACACACACACATGTATATATATTTATATATATATACAGGTAGTCATCGACTTATGACCTATGCGACTTACGACTGACCTCATTTTCAACCACTTTCATATGACAGTTTCAGGCCAGCTCCTGGCACTGCCAGGAGGCTGGGAGGCTAAGTGCTGGGGACGCTCACATCATTCCTGCGCCCCACACAAAGCTCCCAGCTCAACACACTTCCTCCTGTGTTTGTTTGTCTTTCACTTTGGACATTTTTCTACAATATCACCCCAAGATGTCTGCCAAAAGGAAAATGTCTTAATATACCTAAGGTAATTATAACATAGGTCGACTTACGACCAGATCGACTTACGACTGGTCTGTTGGAACCGATCGCAGTTGTAAGTCAATGACTACCTGTACATATATGCACATACATGCATATATACATACATATACATATCAACCTATACATATATATTAAACACAAATACACACACAGTCCTGGTGCCACCCCGCCCCATAGGAAACAGCATTGCCACCCCCTGTGTCAACGAGGCAGCTCCAGGAAACAGACGAAAAAAGGCCACATCCTCTCACACTTATTCTCTAGCTGTCATGTGTAATGCATTGAAACCACAGCTCCCTATTCTCAACCAGGTCCCACATACCTTTCCATGGTTTACCCCAGACATTTCACATTCCTTGGTTCACTCCATTGACAGCACTTCAGCCCCAGTAAACCGCATTGTGTGTTTATATATACCAGAAATTAAGCTTTGTCTTTCTTTTGCAGCTGTTGATCAAGACACAGATAAACAATTTAGCAAGTGTGCAAATGCCAGAACATCAAGTGCCTCTTCATATGCTCTGGTGCATGAGAGCCTAGGAAACTTGTCAGGCTTACCTCCCACACTTACTGTGGCCCAGGTGATGGCTGCACTCCGTCATGAAGGCCACCCACCAGCATCACATGTCACCCTCACGCTCACAAATCGCCGGGACCATAGTAGAGGTTTGTAGTCTGTGAGTTAGGTGATTTTGCTGTATCTTTACTGCATGTATTATGGGTGTCTGTGTATAAGTTGCAGTGATCGACATATGAAATCCAAGACTAAGGACTAACTTGGCTGTTCATTATAAAGATATTTTGATGGACAGCATTGCCAGATGCATTGCCACATTTATTGGAATAGTGCTTTACTGACTGATATATCGTTGAAATGCTTTTACACATTTAGGTAAGCCATTCTTCTGGATAAGGTAACAGTAATGATTACATTGCTCAATCACTGATTGCTCAGGTGTCTCATGAAAGTCATCTGACTGTGGAAGATAATTATTTTTAATGAGACATTAGATGGAATTTTTAAGTAAAAACTACCCTCTGTATTTAATCATGCTTTACATTGGTAGAATTTTTAAGGGACTGTTCTTGATATTGTTCTTAAAGAAGTAAAAACAGCCCTCTTTATTTTAGTTATGCCTTATAATACATTCCCCTTTTTTTTTTTCTATCTCTTTAGCTTGTTTTTGTGCCTCATTCAAGGCCTGTTAGCATAAATGAAGGTTTTTGTCTTTGACTTGTTCATTTTTTCTTGTTGATGCCTTATTGAGGCAGGAGAAACACTTTGGTAAAGGAAAAAAAATCACAAGTTCAGGGAAACTGATGGCAGTATGTTTGTCCTCGGAATGTGGATGTAGCATTGGCTGGTGAGAGTTTGTAACATATATACTTGTTATGCTATGATTTTCTCTGCTTATAGTACATGTGCAAATTGTGAAGCCTTAAAGATTCCAGTGCACCAAATGTCTTATTTTTTTGTGCTGCCTTAATTCTCAACTTGTATACCTGAAGACAAGTGCACAACATTCAGAAATTTGCTCTGCCATCTGGAAGAGTTTATTAATTGTGATTGTAGAGTTTTGTTTGCCACATGTTTAAAGTTAGGCTGTCAACTATTTTGTTATTAGTGTACCCGATACCAACTAGTTGTATGTGCAACAGTGTTTGACAGGCTGCATACGATGAAAATTTGCTTCATACTATCGTAACATGATCACTCCTCACACATATACAGGTCTTCATTCAGATGTATGTTACTTAGCAATAGCCCTGTAACATCTGATATATCTTTTTTTTCATGCATGTTCACACTTTCCTGCATTAGTGTCAGGAACAGTCGAAGAAATGGCCTCGATTACTTGCATCCTCTCTCTAGCTGTCGTGTATACTGCATCAAAACCAGAGCCATTCAGCCACAAGCAGGCTACTTTGGCCTCTCCATGTTTTGCCGTGACTGCTTCATATACCCTGGTTCAGCCCAATGACAGCATGTCATCTCCTTAATATCACAGAGCTCCAGTTCATTCCATCCATTGCAAGCCCCACACCCTCCAGCATGTTCAGGCCCTGAACACTCAAAGCATGTCTCATTCTGTCCTTCCACCTTGTTGGTTTCTCCCTTTTTCTTGTTCCTTCCACTTTTGACATGTATACCTTCTTAGTCGTCCTCACCATATGTCCAAACCATTACTACCACTGCTCTCTCTTACCCTGTCTTTTCTTATATGATCACTCCTCCTCACACCACATATCCTCAAACATTTCATTTCCAGCACATCCATCCTCTTCATTAGATTTGTATCTAAGGCCAATTTCTTGCATCCATACATCATTGATGGGACTGCTGTACCATCAAATGTACCCATCTCTTTCTTCTAGAGAGTGGCCTCTCTTTCCACACATAACTCAGTGCACCCAAGACTTTTACCCCTCACCCACCCAGTAGCTCATTTCAGGGATTCCATTTGCTCCCATAGCCAATTCCAGGTACCCAAAATACTCCACTATCTGTTCTTATTATTCTTGAACTGTTATGCATATGTTTTGTTTATGTATAGTAAATGCCATTTGGGTGTATGCTTTATTTCTTGGCATATATCAAAAATTCACAAATGTATTTGTAAAATATCCACTGGTAATGATATAAGAGGGGAATTATATATGATTCAGCCACCATTATATCAAGAAAGGTATGTTGAATATAGTTAGATTGTCATTTACTGTATATACTTGAAGAATGGTACATGTGGCCATGATCGGTTCCTTTTTGTTGAAAGAAAAATGGAGAATTAATGGTTTGATTACGTTTACCAGAATGTGAAAGTGGGCGTGAGGCGATGTTGTTATCCACTGAACCGCTACCATCAACCCTACATGTCTTCACTAGCCAGGGTGGATTATCTTTACTGGCCCAACACATGTCGCTCCTCTACCCTGACATGGGCCAACAGGTATTTCATCATCACACTTTACAAGTTCTTTAGGGTTATCTTTACCTTTATTTAGTACTTATTATGACATTTAAACTGTAGGTTAAGGAGACAGGTAGTACAGTTTATTACACTAGTGCTGACATTTGACAAGTTTTACTTATTTAGATATATTTCTCTTATATTTATTATTACTTTGCAGCAGTCTAATAATGCCTCATCAGTCCGGGGCAGCAGTGGGGACAAAGGGGAGATAGTTGTGGAGAATGATTGGGTCAGTGTGGAGATGAATGACTATGAGGTTAGTAGAGCCCTGATATTGTAGCTTCAATTGTTCTCATCCTAAGGAAAAATTATTTAATTGAGTGACTATAAGACATAACTTGAACTACTGCACTATCACATCCAGCATTTAGGGTTTATGTATCATGTGGTCATATAATAACTAGCAAAAGTTATGCAATCATTTGATTGCCTCCTGTATTGTCTAGCTAGTGTGAAAAGTACACCATATCTTCTTTGCAGATTATAGGCTTTGAGAAATTTTTTGTCTTACATCAGTGTTAGGTTTGCTTTTGGCTACAAATCATGTTCATAAGCCAGGAATGTTAGCTTATAACTGTTGATATTTGTCAAAAAAGAAATGTTCTACTTTGAATCCCCATGTACTGAGGCTATAAGCTATAGAAGCTTAAATGATAGGAGTCTTACTACTATGGAGATTCTTGCTAGTCCATGTATAAGTTATTAAACTAAAGGAAGGATGGCTCAGCACTAAAGTAATTGCTGATGGATCAGAATTTTTTTATTATATAATTTCTACCGCTGAGGTCTAATATGAAAATGCTTTTCAATGTTGTTTTGGATATCATTAGTTTTACAGTGAAAATGTCACTCTGCTTAATATCCCCCTATATTAGGTGGTGCTTTTATGTGTGCCTGTAAGTGAATTTTTTTGAAAGATTGCAATATTATCACAAGCTGGTCATTGAAATCATTAATTTTTATTACCCCTCAGCTTTTATTTTTTATTTTATTTTTTTTATTTATTCATTTTGTTTTTTCTGTTTGTTCAGCCAGCCAATGTCTTCGACTACCTGGTAATGGGTGGAGGTAGCGGTGGATCTCCAGGACCAGTTGGAGGAGGCACAGTTAGCCTCTTAACCTTGCCCTCAATCCCACCACATGCCTTAGGAGCCTTCACTTTGTTCCTCCGCCTCCCAGGATATGCAGAAACTCTCCTGAAAGACACTCACAAAGCCTGTTGTCTTCTTAGACTAGCGCTAGGAGTCACTGATGATGGTGATGGTGGTGAGTCTAGCCTCTTTTGAAATTACTGTTGGGTGTATTTCTATCAACATTTGTGTCTGTTTTTCTGTTTTTCTTAGTGTCTGTACTTTTTTTTTTTTTTTTTTTTTTTTTTTCCCTTTAACAAGTGATATGCTTTTTCCCACTGTAAAGAAGCTCTTACTGTATAGTATCCTACAGATGTTACAGTCAATGTATGCTATACTCATTTACCAAGCCTGGTAGTACATCTTTGTACTTGGAGTTGCCTGGATGTATCAATCTATCTATCAATTTATCTGTATCTCTGATGCCTATTCCCTTCTGGAACTCCCCTAAGGGGGTGGCTGCAGCATTAGTCTCTCCATAACTAATTAACTCCAGTGCTCCTTCTTAGCCTTTAGTGTCTCACCCTTAAGAGGCCACTGGCTGGATGTATTTAGGTAGATAAATCAATTGGACTCTTAAATTGTAAATTTTTATCTAGATCCACTTAGATTAGGCATATATCATAAGAATTTATATTTTTCAAATATTTTTTCATTTTAAAAGATCTACCTTATTGTGAAACATGCATCAGTAGCTAATCAGAATATAAAAGAGATGCCTGAAACAATGAAGTTAGCAAAAGAAAAGAATGTGGAACAGATTATGCAAATCATTTGTAGGAGCTTGTCCATTAGAATCATTCCAGTGATGCATCGCTCATGAACTTTCTTTAGAGTCATCTCATTATTATAGTTTGATTGATTTAGAATTTCTTTTCAAGGTGCATCATGTACTTGAAATGTTTAACCCTTGGCCATGATGATCAATGCATGTCGACATACAGATCATTGTAGCTCACCATAAAAAGCAACAAAAGTCAGCAGCATATTAAAAACAGTTTGTAAATACTTTCCCTGTCTGTTTTTCCCAATTTCTCAACTCTCTCTATATTTCAATTAGGGCCTGGCCTTGATGTGGACTTTTGTCCGTGACTGGAGCCTTAAAAAAAAAAAAAATTTTGAATAGTGTGCATGGTTGGCCAATACTTCCCTGAACAAAAAATGGCCGGAGAACCTCTATTGGTCTCTGTCTGCCCTTACTCTAGATGAAACTTCCCTGGAAATATTGAAAAGGCCAATGTAACTAGAGGGTTGTCTGTGGGGTATATCTGTGGATGGGAGGTGGTAGTTTCAGTACACTACCCATGACACCTAAAGAGTTGGCATGTGCAAATGAGGATGCTATGTATTCCTAACACTATCTTGCTAATGCTGGAGAAGCAGCTACATATGAAAAATAAGATTTGCCATTATGTAATTATGACTGTTACTGAACTATTTCAGGGGACATTGTAGGATCAGGTGTTGGTGGCTCACTTGCCACAATGCCTTTCCAAGTACTAGAATCTCTCTTGGAAGCCACACCTCTCACCACCGATGATGGAGTCTTGCTTCGTCGTATGTGTTTAGAGTCAGGCGCATTGCACCTCATTCTTGCCTGTCTTGCAGCACTATCTCACCAGGATACTCCAGAGGTCGTCTCCTCGCTGTACCACCAGGTACTGTGCCTAACTTTTTTGAATTTCTTTTTAATGTTTTACAAAGTGACATTTTTTTGTGATCAAATTATTAGCAATTACAAGAGACCCTCATTTCACTTGACTTCACTTTAGATTCTGCGGATAATCACATCAGAAAAACTAGTGAAGGTAGAAAATTTTTAGGAAAATTTGATTGTATGCTGTTAAGCATAGAATTTCAAGATGTTTTTATAGTTGTAATAGGTATGATGAGATTGCAGTAAGGATTTGATTTATTCCCTTTTATATATATATTGTTTTACATGATTGAAACATCCATTTGTTCTGGTGATGGAAGACACCAATTCATAGAATGCTAACGAAATCTACCAGGGGTTTAGTGCTAACCAAGTCATGAGAAAAGATAGCCAAATGACCAAATGTTAATTATACCTTGCTTGAAGTGTTTGCCAGACCCCCTTTTTTTCATGTATATTGTGCATGTGTATATGTATGTATTTTTGTATATTTTGATATGTATGTATATGTACGTGTATGTATATATGTGTGTATATGAGTGGATAAGTCTTTCTTCGTCTGATTCCTGGCGCTACCTCGCTGATGCAAGAAACAGCGATCAAGTATAATGATAATATTTTTTTATCATACATATTCGCCATTTCCCATGTTAGCGAGGTAGCAACAAGAACAGAAGACTGAGCCTTAGAGGGAAAATCCTCACTTGTCCATCTTCTCTGTTCCTTCTTTTGGAAAAGTAAAATCAGGAGGGGAGGATTTCCAGCCCACTCCCTCCCCGTATAGTCACCTTTTACGACATGCAGGGAATATGTGGGAAGTATTCTGTCTCCCCTATCCCAGGGATATTATTATTATTATTTTTATTTCATACTTAATTGCCATTTCCCATGTAAATGAGGTAGCACCAGGAAACAGAGAAAGAAACATCCACTCACATACACATATATATACATAATCACACATACATGTACACATACTTACATATACATACATTCATATACATATATACACACGTACATATTCATACTCACTCATCATCATCCATTCCCGGCGCCATCCCACCCCACAGGAAACAGCATCGCCACCCATGCGTCAGCGAGGTAGCGCCAGGAAACAGACAAAGAAAGGCCACAACTGCTCACATCCAAACACAAGCCGTCATGTGTAATGCACAGAAACCACAGCTCCCCATCCACATCCTGGCCCTACAGACCTTTCCATGGTAAACCGTGGATGTTTCACATGCCCTGGTTCAGTCCACTGACAGCATGTTGACCCCAGTGTACCAGATCGTTCCAATTGACTCTATTCCGTGCACTCCTTTAACCCTCCTGCATTATTATTATTATTATAATTGATCATCGCTTCCTGTGTCAGCAAGGCACCGCCAGGAAACAAAATAAGAAAGACTCATCCTCTCACATACACACATACACATACATATACATATCAACATATACATATATATTCGTACACACATATATACACATGTACACATTCACACTCACTCGCCTCCATCCAATCACGGTGCCACCCCTTCCCACCCCTCTTAGTCACCTTCTATGACATGTAGGGAATACGTGGGCAGTATTCTTTCTTGCCTATCCCCAGGGATAATGTATATAATGCATAACAGGTCACTGGCAGAGGGCAAGTCAAGCATATTGTTTGCAGAGGCTCCTACCTAATATTCTTACTGATAGCTTCTGCCTAATGTTGCTTCCTACTACTTCTACCTAATGTTTCTCCCTAATGCTCCTATGTAAATGTTCTTACTACTTCTATATAATGGTCCTACCATTTTGCTAAAAGGCAGGTCTAACACATAGTGCTCACCAGAGGAAAATCTAGAGTTACGAAGAATGAGCTGTGTGAGTTAAGTGTTGTCATGTGTTATGTTTGACAAGGAGAGATTGTATGTTTGTGGAGAGAATGCTAGTAGTCCATTTGTGTGTGAGGTAGAAGGAAAAGACAGCTACCTGGGTCACAGGAGTACTACTTGACAACCAGTGAAGGGATGGCTTCCTTCACAGCCACCTCTAACCCTCTCGATACCCGCACGGGTAGTACTGGTAGCATACCTCCATGTTCGTTGGTTGCCTAAAGGAAAAACCAATAAATTATTAGTATGTGGTGAATACACAGTATTCATGTTTTTATATCATCTTTTTCCTTGAAGGTTGTGCTTCATCCCCCTTATGCTTGCTTTATTGCCGGATACTGTATATTTATATTTTTGTGCTCAGGAAAGTGCCCCTTAGGATCACTTGCACCATTTAAGGGTAAACAGGCTATAAATCAATAACTCATGCCTGTAGTAAAACTATATAGGAGTAAGCATTGTATAGGAATATCCCATTTTGTAAAATAGAAGTTTCATAGCTTCATTGGTTTCTTCTCCCCAGAATGTGCCCATTGGTTTGGTTGTGGCTACAACGAGAGCCACATGTGTTGACACTCGTGACTCCATTGGTGTTCACCGTGGAGAAGGAGATAGATGTCACTACTGGGCTAAAGGCACAGGTTTTGGTACTGGCAGCACTACACAAAGCTGGGATGTAGAACAGGCACTTGTAAGACAGAAAGTGGAGGAGGAGCATGTTGTGTGGCTGGTACGATTATTAGCTAAGTACATCAACCCAGGTGAGTGGTTACATTAGTAATTAATTTATTTCTGTGACTGACTTTGTAAAAGAGGCTTTTATTGTAGCTGATATTTCCCCATTTAGACTTGAACTAACATTATCAGGAGGTAGTTAATATGCCTCATTCTGACTTAGAAAAACATTACCTGGAAATAGAGCTGCTTAGTATATGTACACTATAACCTTTTAAGTATCATATAAGTTTAGTCAGTGAAAATTTAAGGTAGGTGAACCAGTGACAAGTTGCTATTGTCATTTAGGAGTTAGAGTCACAGTGCACACTGGGAATTATTACCAGTTTCAGTACCTTTTTTACCTCACATGTGTGGCCCATATTAGCTCTTTATCTAGCTGTGTGATGAGAGCAAGATGGGTTAATTGTGGTGTAGTTCTTGACCATGGAGCAAAAGATGAGATATAACCATAATGTTATATATGATGATAATGTGTTCTTAACATCATGAGAGAAAGAGTTAGAATAGTGAGCAGCTGCAATGATGAGTGTATAAGGGGAATGCTGAAAGTGCTGGTTTTTGAAACTGAAAGGTCTTATTGTAAGATCACTTTGATGGGTGAAGAACCAGAAGTTGTGGGTGAGATTTAATATTTGAGGTTGTTTTAGTAAGAATTATGATGTAGAAGCCTAAGTTGGAAGTAGTAATGCAAGGGAGAAAAATTGGTAGTGCATTGAAAGCTGTGATGAATGAAAAGATTTAACATAGTGTGTGAAAAGCTTGCATAAGGGACTCAGTACCCCTTCCAGTGCTAAAATTTGGATATGGAACCCAAGGGTATATAGGTCAGGTGAAGTAAAAAGTAAGAGCAGTAGAGATGGATGATTTGTAGCATAGAATTAGGAGGCTGGATAGAATGATGTGAGGAGGTTTTATGGTGTGAAAGGCATGTGGATGAAGGTCTTTTAGGATGAACTGATCGTGTAATATGCATGGCTTACGATATATTTATCAAGGTATACTTTAGTACAGTAGGTGTTACAGGGAGGAGAGGTAGACCTTGAAAGAGATGACAGATGTGGTAAGATATTTGATCAGAGCTGGGGATGTTCAAGTGATGTTATGGGAATAATTGGGAATTATAATTATGTAAAGTATTTTGTGTATGAAAGTATCATGAATGAAGCCCTTGGCATCTTTAAATGAACTGAAAAATTAAGAAACACTTTTATAGGTGTGGAAGTTCATTTTTCACTCTAAAACACTGGACATTGGTTGATGATGTTAAATAGGGAAAGGGTGAATGATTTTGCAGAGTTTGTTTTTACCAGTTCCATCCCTTTCAGTTGGGAGTGGAAAGATAGGAACAGATAGATAGATGTTTTACTTGCAGTCATAACATCCACTTTACTCTTTTACATCCAGGATATTCCCAGATACTCTAAAAGAATATAGAAATAACTCCATAAGTTTACTACAGTTAACTAGAACATTGTCTTTTAAATAAAATGATATTCAACTTAAGCTAGTGAGACATTGTCTTTTAGATAGAATGATAAGCAACTTAACCTAGTAAAACATTATTAACATCAGCAATGTGCCCGTTAAGTTGCTCGTGCTGCATTGTAAATTGGTATTTGATGCACTCCTGGAGTACTTTTGGGCACAGTGGGATCTATGGTATTTTTAGATTTGTTTTTGGTAAAGGTTTCATCATTCATATGTATTTTTTCTGGTATGAATGACACAAACTATTATATAATGAGAAGGGGCCACTCTTGTACATTTGCATGCCATCTGCACGAATACTGTTCAGTGTATGTAAAATACACGAACTGTGTGTGGGTTGCCTCCACTAGTTTTAATGGATGTGGAAGCAGAAGTGAGTCATAGGGTGGGTGAGGAAATAAAGTTCTGGGAGCACTGAAGAATGTGTGGAAAGAGAGGTCGTTATCTGGGAAGGACAAAAATGTCTGTGCTTGAAGGTATGATGGTCTCTTCAATGCTGTATGGTTGCAAGGCATGAGCTGTAAATGAGGATGTGAGGAGAAGGGTAGACATGTTGGAAATGAAATGTATGGGGATGGTGTGAGGTGGTTTGTTTGAGTAAGTATTAAAAAGTAAAAAGAGAGGTGTGGTAATTAAAAGAGTGTAGTTGAGAGAACTGAAGAGGTTGTGCTGAAATAGTTTGGATATATGGATAGAATGAGTAAGAAGAGGTTGGCAAAGAGGATATATGTGTCAGAAGTGGAGGAGACAAGGAGACAATGGGGACCAGTTAGGGAATGGAAGGATGGCATGAAGAATATTTTGAGTGATCTCGACCTGAACATGCAGGAGGGTGAAAGGCATGCACAGGATTCGTTGAATTAGGGTTTGACATGCTGTCGGAGGACTGAACTAGGGCATGTGAAGCAGAAGAGGGAAACCATGCAAAGGTCCGTGGGACATGGTTGTGGGCTTTGGTTTCGGTGCATTGCATATGATAGATTGAGAATGGGATGTGATTGAATGCGCCCTTCCATCGTCCATTCCTAGTGCTATTTGACTTATGTGGGAAGTGGCAATCAGATTCGAAAAAGAATATATATGTCACTTCTTTTAGGATCCCATATATGGGTATCTGACAGCATCAAGGCTGTGCTGCAAGTAGTAGTAAAGAAAGGTTGTGCTTCTCTGGAATAAGTTCTTCAATGAGATTGTATTCATTTTCACCCATTGACCATGATTAAGCTTTGCTAAAGGTGCCTTTCCACCCTCATTGGAACCATATACAAGTCAAGTCCAGTAATATTGCCTCAAAGAATTTTTTTACATATTCTTCCCAACTGCAGTGAACAGGAAAAAAGTTACTGGGACACATAGGCTGCAGCTGCATTGAAATTTTAAGAAAAGAATGGGACTGAAACTTGGTTAAATAGGATGATGAACTCTAGGATTGTAAATACTACAGTCTTGTAAGAAATATAAAGTTTCTGTTGCGTGTATAGAATAGGAATGAATATGGCTTTGTTCCTTATTGCAGAGGTATGTAAAATTACAATATTATTTTCCTTGCTCTGAAAGGGGGAGGATGTAGGAATTCATATTATCTGTTGTGTATTTAGGGGCACATGATATTTTTTTTCCATAAAAGAATTTTCTAAGGTATTTTTGTAGAAGCATGGTGTACAGTAAGCAAACTAAAATACCCATGGACTTATGTATGGGAGTGAAGGTATTATTCTATCTTTGCTCATTTGTCAGGCGATGTTCTACCTCCCGAGTTGCAACACCAGACAAATGGAAGCACGTCAGGTGGCAGCTTTGATGCCCAGAATGAAGGAAGTTCCTCTGAATCTCAGAGTGAGAGTCCTGTGTTACCCTCTATGTCCCCTCCATCACATGCTCCTCCTGCCCTCCCTCCTGCCCTTCTTCACTTATTTCAAAACTCAGGACTCATCACCACCATCGCTTCCAACCTGAGCAATGACTCTGGTGAGTTCCATGGCAAAGAAAGGTCCTCCACAAAAACAAAGTATTCAGCCATTCACACTACATGACATATAT
The DNA here is from genome assembly GCA_038088735.1 of Panulirus argus. NCBI lineage: Eukaryota > Metazoa > Arthropoda > Malacostraca > Decapoda > Palinuridae > Panulirus > Panulirus argus. Next base: position 22,431 of record JAYMFT010034832.1, read on the forward strand.
CATTAGAGTTACTCATAAAAGAAATTCATGTCTTTATGTGTGCAGTAATATAGTTTTGTGTTAATACTCATAGATATGCATCATTCAGACTGTTTTTAAGATATGGCTGTTTTTTTATAGTGCTGGACATGTCTCGCCATGTTCCTCTATATCGAGCTCTATTAGCATTGGTACGAGGCTTGTCGGTCACTCCTAGCCTGGCCCCACTACTGATGACCCCACAGAACACTGCCCCTGCTAATGGAGGGGGTGACATCACCACACTGCCCTGCATTCCAGCGCTGTTGGAGAAGATGAAGAGTACTGTTAATACATACATGGCAAAGTTGAGATGGAAATCATCTAAAGCAGGAGGAGGAAGCAATAATGGTAATGGTGGAAACAATAATAGTTCCTCAGATGAGGCAGAACAGGAAGAAGGTTTATCTCTAATTGTTCCAGACATCCAAAATACAGCTGTGGTTGTCAAGGTAAATGTTATTTATTATGTAGTTAAGTACATTTACTGTCATATTAGTATGAGAGATAGTAATAGACAGAAATGGAAAGAGAAGAGAAGAGAGATGTATCAGGAGTGGAGTAGAGAATAGTTAAGGGAAGAGATGACAAAAGAGAAAATTAAGAGGGAAGAAGGAAAAAGTAAGGTGTAAATAGAAAGGGAAAGAAGAAAAGATGTGAGAGATGGAAGTAAGAAGGAGCTAACAAAAAAGCAAAATGGTATGGGGGAGGGAGATACAGAACGACAGAGGTAAGTAAAGATGTTTTAGAGGTAAGCATGAGAAAGTTGAATCTGTAGTCAATGATCCAGCAAAATCTGAAGCAGCCCAGTTGCCCTTATAGTCTTTTCACATATTTTAAAAGCTTTGGAATTAGATGTTGATGATATGGAAAGTATTAGTGTTGTTTTGGAAGGAGGTGAATAGAGGAAGAACTCAAGAAAAAATACAGCCATCAATGTTGAGAGGAGATGGGGAAGTGGTAACAGGCAAGGAAGAGGTAAAAGGGAGATAGAGTGCGTATTTTGAGGAATTGTTTATTGTGTTAGAAGATAGGGTGACAGGTATAATGGGTATGGAGCGAGAGTTGTGGCAAATGTTTTGGTGAAAAGAGAAGAGATGGTGAAAGCCTTGTGTAATCTGAAGCTTGGCAGAGCAGCTAGAGTGGATGGCTTTGCACTTAATTTCTCAGGGAAGTGAGTGACTGTTGTTTATTGGTTACTTTGGATTTTCAATGAATTTACGGTTCCAGGGGAAGTGCCTGATGATTGTCAGAACGCTTGTATAGTGTCATTTTTTATGGGCAAAGGGGACAAAAATAAATGTTCGAATTATAGAGTTATAAGTCTGTTGAGCATAGATGAGAGGTTGTACAGGAGAGTGGGGAGGAGCAACATGTCTCTCATGAGTGGTAGATGTGTTAATTAGGTGTTTTAAATTTATGTGAGAAATACTCAAAGGGTAGTGGTAGTAGTGGTAGTAAGCTGAGTATGGCTGAGGTGCTCAGGGTCTGCTGGAATATTTTGGATTTATGGAAAGGATGAGTGTGTGTCATAATTGGAGTGAGCAAGGGGAGGAGCAGATGGAAAGGAGATGAAATAGGAAAGATTAAAGATGATCTGAGTTATCAGGTCCTGAACATGCAGGGAGAGGGTGAGAGGCATGTATGAGATAGAGCTCATTAGTGTACTGTGTTATGCAAGGGGCAACATACTGTCAGTGTACTGAACCAGGGAATATAATATTGTTGGGGAAAAGATCTGTAGGGCTTGGCTGTAGAAAGGGTCTCTGGTTTTGATGCGTGGTACATGGCAACTGGAGATACCTTGCTACATGGGAAACAGGAAACCAGCACTAAAGGAAGTAGTGTTTTTATTGAAGTATCTTTGACTACAATTGAATTTCTCACATGTTAATTAAGGGATGTTGATAATGTTGTGTTTAGTATTTGGAGGCTATTTTGCATTAGATATGTTGCTGTCAGAACACAAATAAGTACAACAATATCGGATTCAAGTTTACAGAAGAAATATTAACAAATAACTACTGTATTGTTAAAATGATGTATTTAAGTACATGGAGAAAGGACTGATGATTTATGTGAGTGTTGCAACAGTTATGCACAGAGCGGTTGCAGCAGGAGCTGGATAAGGAGGACCAACCCGATGGAGGAGCCTCTGCCCAGCCTTTATCATCCCGTTCCTTAATGGAAGTGTACCTCAGTTGCCTGAAACCCCTTCAGTTTGGTAAGCAGTAAGACTTTAATTTTTTTCTTCAAACAGTTTTATCACTTTTGTGTTTATTGCTTCTTGCAATTGTGTTGCGTCTTGTGTTTAGGAATTGATGCTCTTTATTGCTTAAGTGATACCATGCCTTTAATTGTACCTCAGTTCCCTGAACCCCTTCAGTTTGGTGAGCGGCAAGACATTTGTTATTATTGCAGAGTTGATGCATGGACTTTTTCTCTGGTCTTCTTTCATATTGCAAGTTTGTTTCATTGTTTGCCTTTTATCCAAGTTTTTAGCAGTTGTTGTAGATGGTTCTCATAAGGATTAAGGGTCCTAACCCAACAAACTTTCAGGGATGTTTTTGGCTGTATTTTATAGATGTTTTATTGTTTTATAAGATTTCTAATATAAGCTAAATTTTCAGATACATATGAAATGGTTGTTGAAGATGCGGAAAGAGGAATTCGCTTTGTAGTTTCACACCATTATGAGGGGTCAGTGAGAGGAGCAGGTGACCTTTGTACCCCTCGGAGGATGAAGCGACTGGCCCAGGAAGCTGTTACCCTGTCGTCATCACTCCCTTTGTCATATTCATCATCTGTATTTGTTCGCACTGATCTTGACAGATTAGATATTATGAAGGTTTGTATGTGTTTTTCTCGGTGTTTATCAAATCATAGTGTAAACTTTGAGAGGATTATGTGAAAAATTTACACTGTTACACAGCATTTAATGTTACTCTCCAGTGAATAGAAAATATTTTGACTGTATGTATGATTATGTATCCTGAACCTGTTATTTATGTGAAGAGTAAGAGCTAGACCACAGAACATCCTTTGTATTATCAACATAAGAATTTAGTTAACCTTTTGGTGGTATTAATACGTTTATTGGAGACCAGTTTGTACCGTTTTTAATTTTCTGCACTGGTGCTTCTGGCTGCTGCTTCCCACAGTTTGTGTATGGAGACCAGCCTCTTGAGGAATAGCTTTTATGATACCTCTCCTTGAATAGCAAAGTTGTGGAATTCTCCTCCTCCTTTCCTCTTGCCTCTTCTTATAACCTTTCTGCCTGTAAGTTTCAGGTCTGTAAACACCTTCAGAACCTTTATTAATTTCTTCATTCTTTTTCTCTTGCTCCTTTTCCTTACACCTGTGATGGCCCTGATTGGGGCATGTTTTGCCCATGCCATGTTGGTGGTCACTTTAGAAAAAGTAGAAAATGGAGATGCAACAAATGTAAGTGGTATAGATGGAAGTCTTGTATTATAAGATAATGATAATGTGGTCATTTAGAAAACATGTTAATAGGTAAAAAGATAGGTGGACTTCAGAAGGGAAATGTAGATGCATTGAGAGAATTGATTAAGGCTAAAGATATTCTAGATGAACAGTCCAGAGAATTGAGTTGTATTTGGTTGCAGTAGAATTGTTTTGCATGCCAAAAGAGTTTTTAGAATTCGCTGTTTTCGTTGAGATGTTCGTGCACACACACATAAACAAGAAATACCAATATGATACACACATAAACAAGAAATACCAATAAGTGAGATTTGTTACAGTGAAAGAAAAACAACCATTGGATTGCTTGTATTAGAAAAAAGGAACTAGGGAAAAATAACTACTTTGTGATTAGGCATGGGGCTTGTCCTAAAAACATATTATGAGTACAGAAATAAGTCTTTGATAAAAAAATTTATTTTCTCATTTTACCAGGTGCTTATCACAGGGCCTGAAGATACTCCTTATGCCAATGGCTGCTTTGAATTTGATGTCTACTTCCCGGTAGACTATCCAACTTCACCGCTTCACATTAACCTTCAAACAACTGGTGAAGGACGGGTAGGTTTGCTAATTTTCTTTGAATTTTTGTTTTTGGTTATATATTTGATTATTATGCCAAACAAGAACCTTCCTTCATGATATACTCTTTAGCTTAATGGTTACCCTCTGTCACAAGTGTGAAACATCCAGTTAGAAGAACCTTTTTCTTTGTCAGGGTAGCTTTTATGCCACTGTCTCAAACATAGCTGCAGATTTCATCCCTAACATTTCATAACATGGAAGAAATATTTTGATTGGATTGGTGTGCACCCATAGTATTTACACATTCATGCACATTTTTTCACACTAGGAGATGATGGCCCAGAGCCTCGCATTCTCTGGTTCAGTTTATTGACAGCACATCAGCCCCAATATGTCACATCATTCCAGTTCACTCTATCCTGTGCACGCCTTTCACCCTCCTGTATGACCAGACTCCGATTGCTCCAAATCTTTTTCACTCCATCCTTCCATCTCCAGTGTGGTGTCCTTGTGCTTGTTCCCTCCACTTCTGATACATGTATCCCCTTAGTCAACCTTTCCTCACTCATTCTCTCCATATGTCCAAACCATTTCAGCACACCCTCTTATGCTCTCTCAGTCATACTCTTTTTATACCAAACATCTCTCTTACCCTTTCATTGCTTGCTTAATCAAGCTGCCTCATGCTTTTTTATTGTCAAAACTTTTCATTTCCACCATATCCACCCTGTTCAGCACAGCCTTATCTATAGCCAATGCCTCAAATCTGTATGATATTGTTAAGACTGCTATTCCTTCAAATGTACACATTTTTGTCCTTCCAAATAATGTTCTGTCTTTCTGCATATTCTTCAGCACTCCTAGAACCTTTGACCCCTCTCCTGCCCTATACCTTGCTTCCAGTTTCATACATTTTATACATTTTAACCATTTTCATTCACCTCACCCAGTATTTAATAGTTATCTCACTATCTGCTTCTAATAGAATCTCAGACATGTAATTATCTTTTATTACACCATTAGTGTCTTAACATGAACCTATGCTTTAGATATCCTTGTAAAGTAGTTCAAACTGCAACAAAAAATGAATAGTGGTAGGAGATAAACTATGCTTTTCTCTTATATGTAGTTTTTATTATCAGAGACAAGTGCCAAAAAATGTTCAGCTATAATAGATTTGGGGTTTATGGATTCGAACATTGTTTCTTTTCAGGTAAATTGCAGTCATAAACAACTTGATTATAAAGGGGCAGGTTTTGTTGACAAAACATTTATCATAATACATGTATTCCATCACAGGTGCGCTTTAATCCCAACCTGTATCAGGATGGGAAAGTGTGTCTCAGTATCCTCAACACATGGCATGGAAGGCCAGAGGAGAAGTGGAACCCCCAGACCTCCTCACTCTTGCAGGTATGCACTACATTTTACAACAGTGTAATTATATGTGTGCAAATGTTTTCAAGTATTTCCTTCATAATAATTGGGAATTATTCTGAATAGGGTAGAATTAGTTACAGGTTAGACAGTATTTGTTGTGAGATGGTTTGATTGAATAAGTAATGAAAGGTTAATTGAGATGTGTGGTAATACACTTCTTCATTCCCCTGCTCCTTCTTTTGGAAATTCATCACTGGTAACTCATCCCTCCAATCAAAACTGCTGACACTCACTCTTTATCATCCATCTCTTGTTCAGGTGCATAAGCACTAACAAAGCAAACACCCGCATTTCAAAACCCACTCTCCTCTTTCCTCACGTGTCTGAAGCTCACATTCTTCCTCTCTTTAACACATTTCCACAACTCCTCCTTTAGTAAAAGTGCTAACCCTTTCTTAGCTCTTACCCTCATACTAACCCCTGACTTTAATCCAAAGGTCTTCCCAAACCATTTTTTACCCTTACCCTTGGGCTTTGTTTTATTTAGGGGTCCTTTTCCTCAAACATTCTACCTATTTCTCTCCTCCATTCACCTTGGTTACTTCCAAACACATTCAAACATCCCAAGAATGGAAGGATCAAACATCCCAAGAATGGAAAGACTTCCAGCCCCCTATTCCTGCACCCCAAGGTCACTTTCTATGACATGCAGGGAATGTTTTGGATGTCTTCTTTCTGCCTTATCCCCAGGGGTACTGTTAACATATAGTTAGCATTTTGCAAGGATCAACCACCTTCAGCCTCATGCTAAATGGTAGATAGATATCCTCTCGTTCTTTTCATTGGTTATTTCTGTTATGTTATTGCATTGTAGAAATGATTTGTACCAACTAGTTTCTGTTTAATGTGCCTTTTCCCACATTGAAAGTAGAACGGTCCCTGTAAAAATTACCCTTAGCATCAGTTAAAACCTATTTCCAGGTTCTGGTGTCAATTCAAAGTCTAATATTTGTGAGTGAGCCTTACTTCAATGAACCTGGGTACGAGAGATCAAGAGGTACGCCAACAGCTATGCAAAATTCACGCGAGTATGATGCAAATATCCGAGCAGCAACAGTTAGATGGGGCATGCTTAATCAACTACGTAATCCTTCCCCTTGCTTCAAAGAGGTAAGAGTTCCTGTATACAAATTTAGACATTCCTTAACTAAACAGATAGAGACAGCTGAGATATCCTTTTGGTAATGCAATAGTGATGGCCAGTAGGGTTGGAATTAGGGAAATATAAGAATATAGAGTGATATGAAAAAATGCTTGGTTTCAAGAAAAGGTAAGGAAGATGCCTATTAACATGGCATGGCCATATAGGTAGTATAGTAGATTGTAGGGTGATGACAGAGTTCCATGGAAATATAGTGGAAGCCACAGTGAGAAAAGTTAGACCACAAAATAAAAGGACCGATTTGGTATGTGAATTGTATTGGGCCAGAGATGTTTGAGTATGATGCCAAGGGAATGATGTTTGGTGATTTGTGGTGGAGGCATGTGGTGTGTGAGGGTGGAAGAGCAAGTGTAGAGATGAAGGTTAATGGTTCACCTAGGATACACAGTCAGAAATGAAGAACTGCTCTTGTATACTAATGTGTAATTGTTTGTTCGCCTTAACACAACATGAGGATATGTGAGTGTAATGAGAGGCTTTATGCGTTTGATCCACCATAATGTTAATGGAAATGAAGAAAAGGACTTATTTTGAAACACAATGATGTGAGAAAGCTCTGTGGTTTGGGGCATATATTAGAAAGGCATTTACTGTACAAGAAAATCTGTAGAGACGGTATGGCTCTATTGACTGTATGGAAATAGAAAAGAAGTTGGTAATGGAGGAAATGTAGACCAGAAAAGTGATTGACTGATGCTGTAAGTGAGCTGTTAAAGACCATTGGTGTATCAGATGAGTGTACTGGGGGATTGCTGCAGCTTTGATTTTGTGTAGGTCTTTGAGAGACTGAAAGTGTGACATTTGTCTCATCTTATAGCTTATGCATAGATATTAAACAAAAACTTAAAGATATAGAGAAGCTCTTGCAGTGTTTTAAGCTCTTGAGTGTTTCTTCCATAGTATCAGGACTATGTTGCTTATAACTTGTGAGTGTTCAATTGCTAGTATGGTTTTTAGGTTCTAAGTGTTCCTCCCATACTTTGTGTAAATGTTTCTTCCTTTCTCAATGTTTTGAGATGTGGTTATTTCCTAGGTACAATTGGTTGTAATTTTGGAGAGTTTATCCCCCTTACTGTATATTGCATTCTGAGATTTACCCCTGTACTGTGGGTTGTGAGTTTGTTTGTTTCATATTGGTAGTGATTTTAATAATTTGCATTATTAGTAATGTGTAATACTTCCCAATTATGGGTTCTGGATTTATTTATTATTTCACTCTTGGTTGAGAGTTCAGAATGTTACCCTTGCACTGTTGGTTAAGAATTCTATGATGCCACTCTCATACAGGATTTGAATTCAGCTTTTACCCTCCTACTATGGGTAGTGATTTCTGAATGTTCCCTCCATGGGTAATGACTTCTGATTTTTTTTTTTTTTTTTTTTTTTTTTTTTTTTTTTTTTTTTTTTTTTTTTTTTTTTTTTTT
>JAYMFT010034833.1:0-15838 GCA_038088735.1 Panulirus argus
AATAATAATAATAATAATAATAATAATAATAATAATAATAATAATAATAACAACAACAACAACAACAACAACAACAATAATAATAATAATAATAATAATAATAGTAATAATAATAATAATAATAATAATAATGATAATAACAACAATAATGATAATAATAATAAAAGACGACTGTTTATTGAACAGAAATGCAGCCGTAGACTGAAAGTGTATAGAGAGAAAATACATATACTGAATATTCTTTGAGCAGGTAAGGAGGTGGAGACAGTGTCTAAGATACGGTGTTTCCACTTACATTGAAGGTTAACATTGATCTGCTTAATGACAGGGTTGAGGACGCCCCTGTGGTCTGTGGCAACCTGGATGGGCTCGATGCGGTTGTGGTGCCGAACTGCAACACGGGGTCGAGGGATCTCTGGTGTCGGGAGACGGAGGAGCGAATGGTGGTGGGGTGGAATGTTGGAGTGTGTTGTGTGGTGGTGTGGAATGCCTTCATCAGGGAGGGAGACTCACCTCTGGCACCTTACGTGCATGAGGTCATGAGAGAGACGGGAGCGAGGTGGGCTGGCCATGAGCGTTGTTGAGACTGGGCGAGATAAGCTGGGTGGTTGTGGGAAGGCTGATTAGGAAGGGAGAGTTCGAGGGGGCCAGGGAGAGAGTTGAGGGGGGCCAGGGAGGGTGTTGAGGGGCCTGAGAAAGAGAGCTGAGGAGCCAGGGAGAGAGGTGAGAAGCCAGGGAGAGAGTTGAGGGGCCAGGGAGAGAGCAGAAGAGCCAGGGGGAGAGTAGAAGAACGAGGGAGAGAGTTGAGGGGATAGGGAGAGAGAGTTGAGGAGCCAGGGAGAGAGTTGAGGGGCCAGGGAGAGAGTTGGGGATCCAGGGAGAGAGTTGAGGGGGCCAGGGAGAAACGTTGACGGGCCAGGGAGAGAGTTGAAGAGCCAGAGAGAGAGTTGAAGGGCCAGGGATAGAGTTGAGGGGGCCAGGGAGAGAGTTGAGGGGCCAGGGAGAGAGTTGAGGGGCCAGGGAGGGTGTTGAGGAGCCAGGGAGAATGTTGAGGGGTGGGGTTAGGGAGTGAGTGTTTCACCGGGTGGCTGATCACATTCTTATTTACATTTCTGAGGGTAGGTAAGCATTTCCGAGGAAGAGAAGTCTCTCGGGGAACGACAAAACCTGTTTAGTGTGGAATTTCCGCTCTATAGAGGCGAATGCAGTCGACACTTAGGTTTCAAACCCACTGTGCTCTAAACGGGTCTTCCGTCTATTGTTTACCATACAAATAGAATATGTTATGGACATACAAAATCACTCAACACGTAAACATCCAACGCATCCTCCCGAACCATAAACATTCCCGGCATAGACACTGCACAAACAACAGAACAAAATATATACAACCCCCTCATCATAAGCTAAGCCACCTTCTCCACAGAGCCACATTCACGAGCTAAAAACATTGTACGCTTCAGCACCAGCCGCATCAAAAACAAAACCCCATTCAAGAAACGAGAACTTACACCCCAGATCCTTCTTGCTTTGTCTTTGTAATTACAGCAACAGACAACAAGGGCATGGAGAAGGAGGAGCCATGGCATTTATACTCCACAACAGCCAATGCACAGACTCTAAGATGGCAACGTTCTTCACAGTCAAATCCACAGAAATAAACCACACAGAACTTGCCATATCATAACATACACCTACATACCTACCCCTATTCCACCCGTCCTCATACATATACATATTCTCCCCAGCTGCAGAACCTGACAATAATACTCAACACCTACCAATGTGGAGGATCTCAATACGTATCATCCTGCATAGCTCAACACACACACCCACGATCACCCCCTCTCCCAGAGGCGTACTGCTCATAAACCAAGTGTACCCTTTTACCATCCTCAGCCAATGTAACCTGCCAACTAGTCTTCCAGTCCCACAACCAAACTCGCAAGACATTAGTTTTTGCACAGCAGCACTACACGGAGAGAGACCACTTGGAGCACACTGTAAAACCTCCCCTCTAACCACTCCCCTGTTCTAGTCAATCTACAATTAAAGCCCATCCAACCAACTCAACCACTGAAAAAAAAAAAATACAAGAAAGTACACTGGCCAGCATTCATGGGATCTGAGCCCCATAACTTTACCACAGGTGATTTCCCGTCACTCAACGATGCCATCTCACGCGGCGACATCACCATCAACAAACATGCCAGAAGGAAGCACATACCAAAAGGACGTGGAGGGTAATATAAGCCAAACTCCTCCACACAAGTTCCAGGCATCATAGAGCTAAGAAACCAGCTCGGGTAAAACCTCACTCCATCAGCAGAAGTCACAGAAGATATCCATGCTCTAAACAGCACCATCACTATCCTAATTACCGAAGACGAAACAGCAAAAGAGGCGCTCTTTCCTCGACACGACGAACCACAAAACCCGTAGCAATCAACTGTGGCGCACGATAAAGGAGACCAACGCTTTGCGCATCAACGCAGCTCTACACATGAAATACTTCTGACCCAAAGAACACACAGACGTACTCATGAAACACTACTTAAATATCTGCCACACACTAAGCACATTACTAAACAGGAAAGTCATGAAAAACCTACACAAAATCCCTCGTGTAACAGCTTCTCACACACCCTTCGTCATTCCCACTCAGACAGTGTAATTAAAACCTTGGAGAACACCCCTGCTTCAGGCCCTGAGACAACATACCAAACTTTCACATCAAACACATTTGCGCCCAGTTGCATCCAAAGCACTTACGAATATCATCAACCGCTTCAGGCTACACAAGATCCTTCACATCCGGAAACCTGCCAGCGTAATACCAGTTCTCGAAACTCTTCAAACTACCCAGCTTTTTCTACTCTTTCCGCCATACGTCACTCCTGTAGTAGAACAGACGTGGTTTTCCATTCACACTTTCCTATTGAATTCCCCCGTCTGTACATTCTTTCCATATTCCATGGAGTCCCTACTTAGTTATTTTCCTGCCGCCTGATATCTATGGTTCCTCATCCTTCTCCGTCTTCATCCTTCACGTACATTCCTCATCCTTAATATTCTCCTTCCCAATTCTCCCTCACTTCTCTCCCTAGCCCCTCACCCCCCTCCTTCGTCAGTTATCTCCCTCATTTGCCCCGTACCTCCCTCCTTCGTGCCTCCATCTCTCGCCCTGTACGCCCCTCCCTCGTCTCCTAACTTCCTCGTGCACACCGCCTCCCTGCCTTCTGGAGAAGGTGCAGGTTCGAGGGGCATTGTCCCCAAACGCCACCCATGACCAGACGACTCGACTGCACCACCTCAACGTCTCCCTTCCGTCCCCTTCTCACACCTCACCCTTCTCCTGGTGACTTCATGCATAAAGTAAACTGCTTCCATCTTAGGTGCTCACCCACGCCAGCTTAGTGGGACGACCCCCTCCATGTAATCTTAACCTCTGACTTTCAAAACTTAAAAGTGATTCCCCCACCCACCCAGTGTGGGAGGATTTGAACGCGTATGTCCCGGAACGAGGTCCCAGACGGTAGTAGTCGATTCCAAGGCTTATCTTTAACTACCTAATGGCTTCTGAAACTCTAAACGCTCCAGCTTATCCTCTTTAAACGTCATATCAAGATGGGACTGTAAACAAAAGTTCTCATTTTCTCTCCATTTTCTTCTGTAGTGATGGTGTAGACAAACAAACACAGACAAAGAAACCACATTGACAGTCTGGCTGAAGAGGCGACGTGGGAGGAGACACACACACACACACACACACACACACACACACACACACACAAGTGTCATTTAAGGATTAAATATTAGAAATAGATTTAGCAATATAAATCAGAATGTTAATGTCAGGAATCCAGTCTTGACCTGTTTTCGTCAGAGCAGAACGGAAACTATAAATACTTATAATAGTGATGACTTCATTGCACACGATACAGTGATATTCATACATGAGCTATGACTAAGTGTACGGAGGGGACGTGAGACAGTTCTCTTCATAGACGGAGTCGTGCATTCACGGACCGAGCTACGGACAATTAAATGAGACAGGAAAAACTAGGATTAAAGGACGGGGCCCTACGAGTCTGCCAAAATGTCCTCCACCTCTGGACGGGTGGAAGTAGGACAGGTGTCCTCAACACCCTAGTAGAAGTGGTGCCTCCACACCCACCCACCCTCCCAGGGGAATACCGTCACGCCAAAGCTGAAACGTAATGACCCCGTGACTCAAACGCCGGGACAGAGAAAACGAGAGAACTGGAACTGAGGGTAGACAACAACAACAGCGTTTCCTCCTCCCTCCACAGGCGACACACAGACCCCCAAGTGGAGGAAGAGGACGAGGAGGCAGGGGGGAGGGGTCTTTGTTTCAGGCAGGTCGGCTTAGTAACGGCTCTTGCCGCCCGTTGTACGTATCTGGTGAGTGCGCCACCCTTTCTCCCCGCCCCTCCACACACACACACACACACACACACACACACACACACGAGGCCCTGTCTCGTAAGTCAAGCGTATGGAACGACTCGGACGAGTCAGTGCAGCACTGCAGGTCATCGTCGTTAGTGGAGAGAGAGAGATCTCGTAGAAGGGATCATCGACTTTGATTAATCAATCGGCCTATGATTAACAGGAGGAACAGCTACAGTCGTAAACCAGGTGTCTTCCGAATACTCGAGGAATATCGTGAAGAGGTGATATTGCTCAGGGATTTAGCCATGCAGGCGAATCCGATGGCTTATTCGCAACCCAACAGTATGCTGTGATTTGTTTACACTTTCGCTCGTTCCGAGAGACAAACAGCTAACTCGTGGTGCCAGTATGTAAACACTTTGACACAGCTGACCCCCAGGTACCTTGATGTAAACAGCAGGACACAGCTGCTGCTGCCCCTCCACGTGTACCCTGATGTAAACACATAGAAATGAAGGGGGATTTTTTTCTTGTGTCCTTCGACGAACTTCCATTTTCATAAGCCCTGAGGACCGTGTGTGTGTGTGGGATGGGCAGTGATTGGAAACTAACTAGTGTTTACGTCTGGTCTAATTCTTGCCAGCGAGTCGCCTCGCCCAGCTGACACCGGTGGCGACACCACCTGAAGTGTTTGGTAAACTTCATTATCCTCGTTCTTTATAACAACGTCAGAGACAAGGCACAGCTGCCAGGAGACGACCAGTCCGCTACCAGGCGGGACACCAAGCCAGCTACTGGGAGACAACCAGTCCACACCAGACAACAACACCCATGGCGCCCAGCCAGCAGCTGGGAGAACGACCAAGTCTCCTACCAGAAAGGATCCATACACGTCCGACCCAGCTGGGACGCGGGTCATGGACCAGAGATGGATGTTCCTAGGTAGCAAGGGGTCCAACTCCAGCCAAAGTTCCGTCCATAACAGCTAATTAAACGCGTACTTTCATTACTGATGTCTTGAGGATCATAAACACGAAATACTTCTCACAAGAAACATGAATAAGTTGCAGTTTTTTTTTCAAAGTGAAAGATGGTATTTCTCAACTGTTGCATTAAACCCTGACAAGATTTTGCCCCGTTACAAGTCTAGAAAAAAACAATACCTATCACTTGAGGATTTTCTCTCACAGCTCTATATTTGTTGCGGGCACACACACACACACACACACACACACACACACACACACACACACTAGCATATGCCAGGTACTGCCTGTCTGGTCGTGATGCCTCGTGTTGTGCTGAGAGGACAACAGAATTTAATTTGCTTGGGATGGAGTTCTACATCCCATTTTATCCTATAGCATTTTCTCCAGTCATGGACTGATCGTTCTCCATCACAGATGCCTATTGAATCGGGAACTGAACGTATACCAGGCCATGAACGTCTTCCTTTCCACTGAAACCCAATCTACTTTCGTTTATCCTCGGAATTACCTCAAAGCTGTTCTTTATAAGTCAAGCAGACCTTCATAAAAACAAAGTGGGCTGATTTGACTTCTTTTTCTTCTTCTTCTACTGACAAATCTTTCTGGTCTTTACCCATGAATACCTCCAAGAACTTCTGTATTTCAACCTCTCCTCCTCTTTCCCCGACCTGATGAGTCTATCGCCAACTCCTCCAACTGACGAAGCTGCTCTTTTTCATACCTTATCTTCCTCTAACTCAACTTTGGATGATTCAGACTCTAATCCTCCGCCCCTCATCTCCTCTCCCTCCTTCTTGAACCTATACCATCTCCTAATTCTCCTGGCGCAGGGTCTTGCTGGTACTCTCCCACATCCAGACGAACAAGGAGTGTGGCTCAAATGGCGTACCTCCCGGAGTGTTAGAAGGAATTTGCCTTTGGGAAACTGGACCTAAGGACTCGCTTTACCCAGACAGTACGGGAGGTGTTCAGCGAGACGCGAGATGAAAACACGGCGTCCGTCCCAGACTACAGGTTGACCCGAACTCACCAGGGAGGGTGATGAGGTCAAGTGGTATAGACGAACCATTCGGTGCCATCATGCAACACACTAACACTCTCACGTCCCCGTGATATGTGTCAGCCTTAATGACGTTTACCGACGACACTTGAGCAAGGGATGTGTCCCCAACACCTGCACCGCTTATAGGGATAATGTCAATAAAGTATTTACCCAGACTTGCGTGGGTCGACTGTCATGGTATGGGGGAAAAAAAAAAAATCTTGGCACTACTTTAGACCGACCGCTCGAGGACTGATTGTTATGATATACCTCTTTCTCTGCTCTAACAGTGAATACTAAGACTAAATAATACCTTCAAAAATCGTTTAGACAAATACTTTATAAATTCAGGTATACTCTGAGAAAAACGCTAGAAATAAACTGTATAAACGACAGCGGTAACGGGGGGACATTAGAAGGCTAATGTGCAGCAGCGGGGAGTCGGTGATAGCTTAAAAAATTGGTGAGAGGAATTAGATTTTCTTGTCAAGTTAAACATTTTTTTCTTTTAACAGACAACCCAGTTGTGGGCCAATCAGGCCTTTTGTTGTCTGTCTTTCTTACGTAAACTCATGTTATCAGCTAAGCTGTAGAGTTCTTTTTTTCCTTCTTCCTCTGTCTTTCCCTCGTCATATAATCTTTCCTCATCTAAGAGTCAAAAGGTCTACAGACACATGCGTAGCCCTGATTAGACTTCGACTTTCTCTCTCTCTAATATCTATCTTTCACTCGTAATGGCCTTGACAGGGGCATATATTTATCCGTGCCATGTCGATCACTTAGAAAGAAAATGAAAAAAAGAAAATGGAAAATCAAACAGTGTGAATCAAGGGTCACTCTCTAGAGCCAAGCAGATGTGGATGTTGACAAACCATCACACGATTTTTAAGTCGTCCCCTTTGAGCCGACCACGCACGCGTCCGAGAGCAAGCAGCCATAGCCATCACCAGCGTCGGCAATAACCCCAGAATATACCTCAAGCATCCGTCCGTCCGTTTCTACGGACCGACCAACCGACCTTCCTGTCTATTTCGGACCTGGTCTGACGTAAGAGCAAAACATGCTCTCCGGCCGTGACGCCATCTAGCTGCAGGCATTGGGCACCCCGCCACC
This sequence comes from Panulirus argus, assembly GCA_038088735.1. NCBI lineage: Eukaryota > Metazoa > Arthropoda > Malacostraca > Decapoda > Palinuridae > Panulirus > Panulirus argus. Next base: position 7,561 of record JAYMFT010034833.1, read on the forward strand.
CCTTTTCTCACACCAGCGTTGGCAGGGTACGTGGGATAGGGGGTTTACACCAGCTGCCACCACCAGGAGTGGGTGGATGGGGCGCTGCCAACAGCAAGCTTAAGCTGTTTAGACAAGGAGAGAAGGAGGAAGGAAAGTTTTTTTCCTTACGTGTAGTGACGCGCGTTAAAGACGCCGTGGCGAGGATCATTCTTGCTTTAGCCTACCGTCTGTTGGCAGGGGAATTCTCTCGTGCGTAGCCGCCATCTTCATTATATGGTGGTGAGTGTAGGTTTATCGTGGGGTGGGAATGTAGCGAAGATGGAATTGGATGGTGCTTCGCTCTATGGTGAGCACGATGGTGAGTGATAGTGAGGAGGGAGACGTGCTGTGTTAGCTCGCGAATGCTCTCTCTTTCTAACTTTCTCTCTCTCTCTCTCTCAGTGGGTAGGTACTGGGTGGCGGGCAGGTACCGACCAGGGAGGCATATATTACTAGTATTAGGGAGGGTTAGCTGACTGACGACTGCAGGCAGCAAGCACTTCAGTGGCTGACAAGTTCGACTCTCTTTCAGCCCAGGTTGTTTGTTTTGTTTTTCTTCCTGCCTCTCCCGCACACACACGTGGGCCGCTGGCATTCACTCCACAAACATACAATATCTATCACACACTCAACGCTTGATAACACGATTCGTTCTTTTCCGTAACTTTAAGAACTTTTCCTGCTCTGCCTAAGAACCTTTGCCATGTGGCTAGATCTCGTCTTCAGTACTCGTGATTAAGTCATCGTTCTTCCTCTGGATGAGTCTGAGAGGAATGAGGAGGAAGAAGAAGAAGAAGAAGAAGAAGAAGAAGAAGAAGAGGAAGAAGAAAAAGAAGAGGAGGAAGAAGGAGGAGGAGGAGGAGGAGGAGCAGGAGGAAAAAGGAGAAAGGAGAAAGAAGAAGAAGAAGAAGAAGAAGAAGAAGAAGAAGAAGAAGAAGAAGAGGAAGAAGAAGAAGAAGAAGAAAGAAAGAAAGAAGATGAAGATGATGATGAAGAAGAAGAAGAAGAAGAAGAAGAAGAAAGAAAGAAGATGAAGACGATGATGAAGAAGAAGAAGAAGAAGAAGAAGAGAAAGAAGAAGAAGGAAAAGTATGCAGTAGACAGAGAAAAAAAAGATTGATGATTTGAAAGACGAAGCATCAAAAGCTGACAGTAAAATCACGGAACATCAGAGACGAAACAGATTAGAACAGAAGAGAGCAATTCAGAGCATAAGCCAAAGTTCACATTTTCTATTTCTGCAAATGAAGTTAACAAAAAATCCCCGAGATTGGGCTTCCTAAAGCCTTCGCCCCCGACCGTTAAACACCTCCGCGCCTCTCTCTCTCTTTTCTTGTCTGTTCCCCCTGCTTCGCCGAGTCATTAACGACGAGAGATGAACTATTCAGACGATCACTTCCGGTGTGCTAAGAGAGAGAGAGAGAGAGACAGAGAGAGAGAGAGACAGTAAGGGAGGAACAGACGAGGACTTCCATATATCTCCCCACGTCTCGACTCGAGATCGAGGTGTATTATACCTGCTTCGTAAGGGATCAAGAGGAAGCGACGGACGCAAAACACGTACACGGAGAGTGTTGTTGTTGGCAGTAATTTCCCTCACTGGCAACACTCGAAGATTTCCCTGACACACCTCGGAGGAGCTGCTGCTGCCTCTTCTTCTTCTTCTTCTTCTTCTTCTTCTTTTTCTTCTTCAGACCATCGTAGCAACAGAGGCTCCTGGCCGGTCTGGTACACCAACAGAGGGGTGGACCCCTTGACTATCAACCACCCTGCTCATGTTCCATACTGTCGCCACCACACAAACTCTCTTTCTCTCTCCCTCCACCACCACACACTGGATATGTGTGCCTTTGTGTGTGTGTGTGGTGTAACACCTCCACCACCTCCGCAGCTCCTGCTCATTCGCGCTGTGGCCACGCAGTTTCGCCTCAGTTGGCTCATCCGATCATTTTCTCCGGGCAGATGTCCTCCTTCCAGTCATCACTTCATCCTGGTACTAACGCCCTCTCTAGAGGTTATGTGTGGTACGTCATCAAAGCTCACGGGACGAGTTTGCGAATACTATTCTGTCTTGTTACGGAAGCTTAGTGCCTCTCCTGGCGCTAAAGCTTCAGTCTCTGTCGAGCGTGGAGCAGGGGTTCCTGTTGCAGGGGCAGAGAGACATTTAAACTCCACTTTCTCTATGACTATCTTTTCTTCCCGGTCATGGTTCAAGTCACACCTGCTCTGGGGTCGTTCGGGTTATAAGCTGCAACTCTGACTGACGAAGTCACGTGTTCCGTCTCTTCTCCCACTCTAGAAGTCCCCCTACACATTTCCCTCTCCTTTGATGTAGCGCTCACTAACCTTATCATTCCTAACTGTGGTTTCTTCCCTCACAGTCCACAAGCATTTTCCAGACACAAGTGCGGCCTACGGACCCGGTGCTTTTTTCCGCTTTTATGATGCGAACAGTTGAGTCATTGTGTTCCCGTGATCATCCTGTGATTCGTAAGGCCTGTGGATTACAAGAGGTCACAGAAAAGGCCTTTCTCAAACCCCAATGAACAGATGAGTGTAATATTAAACATCAGAGTGTTTGTCATTCACATGGACTTAGTATTTTCTTATAGCAGACTCATCTACGAAAGGTGAGAATTGGACATCTATCCTCGTGTTCTGAAAGGGGTGTTGCGTATGAATTTTCGCCTGTACTTACTCGTCTGTTTCGCTTTTGCCCCAGAAACTAAAATCGTTCCTTCCTCTTGCAAGTATGTATTGGTTCAGTCTAGCCCAAATAAGAGTAAGCACTCGACTCACCTCCCGACTATCATAGTAGTATTGTGTCTTTAGCTGGTTCCAAAGTCTTGTCATCTCCCTTGAGCTCTTATTTTCCTTGAGTAGCTTGGACCTGGACCCCTTCCCACGCTCCTCTCGACTGGTTACAAGCCACAGTTTCCTCCCAGCGAGACGCACCGGTGATGTCCCATCCTGCGTCTGGTCATCCACTCAGAGGAACTGTGGGATGACCATGCCCTGAAGCTCTTGGTGCCTTGACAGTCGTCCATCTGGTGTTGGCAGCTGGGTCTGGCCACAGGCTCTACTCGTTCAACTTTCCTTCCTCGCGTTCCCTCACCTCCTACACCAACAGTGGTGTTTTTTAGGGACTGTTCAGTCCCGTCTCCTAGCCCCTTCCATTCTCGTATCGGTGATCTTTCTTCACGATACAAGCCAGTTCACTTCCTATACTGATGACTCAAGTTCTCCACTTCTCTCAGAGCCGCTTCGTCTTCTCTTGCCTGACCTGCATCTCGTCTCAACAACACTGCTTCTGTCAACTCAGATCTGAATAGGATTCTCCTAGTACCTAAGTCATGACCAATACAAGTTCAATGACCCTTAAAACCACAAGTGCATCTCTCTTTATCTTTCTAATCATTCTAAAAAACCTTCTCAACCATTTGATGACTCTATGATTCCAGGAATTAACAAGATTGACAACATACCTGGTAACTGTAAAATCTAATCTATCTTTGAAACCCTACATTACACAGATTGCTAAGTCTGCTGTGAAGAAACTGAGGTTATTAACGCGCCAAAGATTCTTTCAAGCAGTTGGTCTTACCGTACAAAGGACTGATTTAGTCCATGTACGGAGCAGAGCTGTCACATCTGGTGTGGCTGGCTCTTGGTGCGTGAGCTAGCGAGCGAGAATCTGGTCTCAAGCAGTCCGAGTTACGAAATAAATTGACCTTTAGACTTAGACAGACCAGTCTTCGTGCGCATTTGTTGCTGCTGGTTCTCTCTACCGCTTCTACGGATATGACTTCGTTTTCCGCTCCCGAGAGATGATTGCTTGCATGCCTCAACACCCACCAGCAAGGCCACGCAGTACTAGAAAAGCCACTGCGTTACGCAAGTCCTGTGTATCTGATGACAGCTCAAGGGAAAGGAGCCGTGTTGATGTATGCTTCTTTCCCTCTACTGCCAAACAACGGTGACATTTCATTCTCTCATGGCTTCATTCTTAGCTACAACCTGCCCCCTTGATGAAAGAACAAGCGTCCATCCTCCTCTTCCTCAGCAATCTTATTTTAATTTTCTTCTCTTCTTAATTCTCCTTTACCTCCTCTTCTTCTCTTTTTTTACTCTTCGTTTAAAGCCTGGTCTACGCGGGGATTTCAACACGGCAAGAGAAAAGAACACTCTATGTTGAAGGATGCTATACTAAATAGTTACGACAGAGACTGGAAACCATGAGCGCGTAACTCAAACGTTACGAATTCTAACAATCTCCTAACCTAACCTAACCTAACCTAACCTAACGCTAGAAGGACTGGAACGTACTTACCTTTGGTCGGAAGGTTCTTGCGTCGCATCACCATTCCCTGGAAGTGCTTCCAGGCGAAGTTGTAGATGTCGTACGTGTCCGCGTACTGGTTCCTGATGACCTCCCTGGCCAGGCCCTCGACCACCTCTTCCAGGCCATCGGGGAGGCTCAGCCGCGTGAAGAGCGGCGCCGCCATCCGTAGCAGGTCACAGCCGGCCCCCTAACCTGCAGGAGAGAAGGGACTCGTCAGACATCCGTGAGGGAAACCACCTTCCTTGTCTGTAGGGTTCAGACGGGCTGAACACACACAACACATACGCATTCCCAAGGAACACACACATACACATACACGGACTTTGGAGAGAGATAAACACGTAAACAAATGGAGGTAAACAACGAAGGAAACGGGAAATACGACGTGTCAAGCGATTTCGTATATTCCATTGTCAAATGTGATTGACCGAGTACTCAGACTTGACAATGTAACAAACGAAAGCGCTTGACACTCCGTATTTTCATTTTCCTTGTGGTTTTCCATGCGTGTTATGTACACTCGCTACTTTTTTTTGTACTTTTTGCCGTTAATCAGATGTGTGAGAGACACACCTCCATTGCCTCACCAGACGCCAAAACGCCCGAGTGACATGACAGCTGGTATATGTCGACCACTGACACCCACGTTGGATGGAAAAGTTTCTCCGAGAGGAGTGACCACATTGGCGAGTTTACCCCTACCACTTGTCGGTGCCCGGCGAAGGTGAGGCACGACTCAGGAATGTTAGTAATCAATGAAAGGGACGAACGAGAGACAGTCTGGCCCCCAAGGTGAAATGGTGTCAAGAATGAGTGTTGTTACAGAGTCGTACCGATGTCTAGAAAAAGAGTTGGTCTGTCAATGAACGTGTTCAGCGAACGGAAAACATTTTAAGAAATACTTAAAAATACAGTCAATGCAGATCGACCACTTCTCTCTAGCCTGATGTACGCGACCTTCGGCTATTCTGGTGACGATGCAATAGTGCTAAAGTCGCTAAGGAAGGTTTTAGAAATTCCTTTGCTTGCGTAAGGGTATAGGAAGTCAGTCATAAATGTCGATGTGTTGTGAGGGAGCTAGAAGTTCACAGGCCGTGCTGATGTGTGTGTGTGTGTGTGTGAGTGGAACACTGGTGGAGAGACGTGTCAAGTTCTGATCCAGGGACGAGCTCTGTGTGTGTGTGTGTGTGAGGAAGACGTGCTTGGGGTTCTCTTGGTCTGTGGGTGGATCAGGTAGTGTCCTCAAGTTGCAGATCTCCTGCCTTGGTTACCTCACACACCTCACACTCACCACTCGATCATCTTAACTATCTTGTCGTTGCTTACCTCGTCTTTGCATACCTCACCTTTGCTTACTTCAGTCTTGCTTACCTCATCTTTGCATACCTCACCTTTGCTTACTTCAGTCTTGCTTACCTGACCTATTTCTCACTTAACTCTCATACATCTTACCTTGACTTACTAAAATCATACGTACCTAGATTTTACATGTCTCATTCTCACGTATCTCATCATTCTCATTCCTCATCTTCACCTCCCTAAGTCTCATTTATCTCCCATTCATGTACCTCACCCTTACATAGTATACCTCACTCTCATGAGCCTCATTCTCATATACCTCACCCTCGTAGGTCTTATCCTTGCGTGCCTCATTTTCACAGACCTCATCTTTATATCCTCATCTCACGTATTTTACCACCACATCTCAACCTCACAAATATACCTCACCTACACTTCCCTCACACATGCTGACAGCACCCATGACACAATAACACTCCACATGAGTGACAAATCCTTAGATCATCCACCCTCATGAATCCTTACATCCTCATATTATCCTCACATGCCATTCCCCTAGCGTGCCTCACTTACATACCTTCACATTTTCACTGGAACACCGAGCTTCCCCACCCTTCACCCTGGATAAAGTTACTTCCTCTTCAGTAGCCTGTCATGCATCCATACCTCGCTTCCTATCCACAATCACCCTGACATAAGTCACCCTAATATAACACTTTCCACCTCACCACATCCAGTAAAAGCCCCTCATTCCTCCGAGTGATCTGGCGGTGGTTCCGAAGACATCAAATCACCCCTCCTGCAGTGGCACCTCGGGCTGGGAGTGTCGATGAGGTACTTGTACGACAGAACTTAAAAACACAGAGTGTCTCTTACATGGGACGGGTCTCAAAAGGGAGAGAGACTCTCGGTCCAGACTGCACTAGTAGAGGAGGACAGTGTGGTGGTGGTGGTGGGGGGAGGGGGGGGGGTGAAGGTGAGAAGCGAGACATATCAGGCCAGACTACGCCAATGACTAGTGTGGGAGACTGTTATACGAAGCTTCCCACGTCCGAGTCAGTCTGCCTCCCTCCCTCCCTCCCTCACTCACTCTTCCCCTGAGCCATACACACACACACACACTCCTCCTCCCTACCACAGGGTGACTCACTCTCCCACACTCAAACACACACACACACACACGGTGAGCGGTTGTGAATCTCTCGTTCTAAGGAGGATTTCGACCAAGGAAAATGAACTGGAATACCTTCGATCCACACAAGAACGCGAGAATACCTGGAGATCCAAAGTCCTCGAGTGTGTGTGTAGGAGGAGACACTGTTGTGCCAACTTGTATGGGAAATCACCATGTGTTGGAGACGTGGACATGTCATCGATTCTAAACTTAGTTTTCACCTACAGTAGTCGCCTTAAGATTGAAAATATTGCCTACACGGCCTCAGGCTAGCAAAAAGATGAATGCCTACTCCTTCGGATGTACCACATAGTAAAAGAAGATGTGCAAAATGGTGCATAATATTAGGATGGAGACGACGAAGCCCAAAACACTTACTTCAGGGAAACAAAATGATGCCATATACATTAAGAGAATGTATATGGTTTTAGAAATATCCTCTACTCCTGAAGAAGGTGTTTAAAGAGTTTTCGGTTGGTGGATGTAGGCAGCTTGACGGTGACGTCCTTAATGACCCTGACATTTGATGGGCCTCAAGCCCAAACAACCAACCATCCAGTCAGAATGAGGGGGCTGAACGCCATACCCTGAATATACGGCAAAGCTTTATTAGTTTGTGTGAATTCTACAAGCAGGGTATAGTCCGGTCTGTACCAACAGCTAAAGAGGGACGAAGAAAAAACTGAACGAATGGCTTTTACAGGAGAAGTAGGGCCTCAGCTGCCCGTGCCGTCTCGGCTAACATAAGCAAAGGAAAGGAGCATAAGTACTCACTAGGGAAGAGATGCAGGATACACAGGAGTCAGGCTGCACCTGATAGGTACAAGAGGACCAGGAAGAGAGGAGAGGAAAGAAGGAAGAGGTGAAGAATAGATAAATAATAACCCATAAGTCAAAGGAGCAATGAAATACGTTTCATAAATTCATAAGAAGCAAAGTAACAGTCAATGATCAACTCATAAGATTAAGGAACTCAGGAGGATAAGTTATTGATATAAACGAGGACATGTGTGAGAAAGAGAAGGTAAAGTTCCAGAGAGAAAGAGTTCACAGTCGAAGACCCGGACGTACCACTGTTGCTGACCAGGGAAGGGGAAGACCCCCTTCGAGGCTACGGTAGTCAGTCCAGTACAAGTGATGACGACCATGATGGAGTTAGACCCGTGCAAAGACCATGTTATAAAAGATGTACAGAAGAACTTTTACAGTATAAGAGTGGAGTTCTTATGGAACATACTGCATGAGGGCATAGCAAAAGTGGACAGCAAACAAAACTCCTAAGACGTTGCACGACAGCAGAGAAATTTCAAGAGACAGGGACCCACGAGTGGAGAATTCACCCCCTGTATAGTACAGATAGGATATCACACACACACACACAAACACACACACACACACACACACACACACACACACACACACACACACACACACACACACAC
>JAYMFT010034844.1:0-15838 GCA_038088735.1 Panulirus argus
AGCAGAAGGTCTCTGAGGTGTTAGGCTCTGGTTTAAGTTAAAAGTTTGACTACGTACTAGTGTGTGTGTGTGTGTGTGTGTGTGTATTACAGGGATATAGTCTTATACTTGTATTGCCCCGTCTCGTAACCCAGTATATATATATATATATATATATATATATATATATATATATATATATATATATATATATATCCCACGTCTTTACTTCTGTGTGTGTACAGAGACACACCAGCCTAAGCCAAGTAATTATTTATCGACCAGCCCCGAGGGGAGGATGAACACCTGGGTTGGGTCTGGACCGATTGCCGCCGCCCCCCTAGGATTCATGGTCAGTAATGCTAACCACTAAATTTGAGAAGCATATTTCCTTATTAATGATCTTCAATGGCAGTTCTGATATTTGATACCAGACGGTCCGTCTCTTTTACTATTCTCCTTGGAACTCTGGCCACAAGCTAGGGTCGATGTCGACTCCCCATGTCCCTCACTCACACACACACACCTGCAACTTTTACCCCATTAGATAATATCAAGGCCAATTTTTACCGCGTTCCCATCTTCGTTTCTGTGATATTTACTCAAGCTGAATTTCGTCAATTATGTATCGGGTCAACCTTGGAGTTTCTTTGGGTGTTACATGCTGATGCAACCCTTCCTCGCTCTTTACCTCTCTCACGACCTTAGCATCATCCACAAACGTACTCAGGAAGGCAGCCCCAACCCCTGTGGCAAGTCATTAACACGGGTCGAGAAGAGGAGTGGTGTCGGGACAGAACCCTATCAATCTTAGACGTGGCTTGTATCTCTGTATTCATGATTCTTAGACCTACAGACCTAGCAGTCCTTATCCAGTGTCGCAACCAGCCTTCTGCCAGAGGACAAGAGGAGGCCAGTGGTGGTGGTGGTGGTTAAGCACGCGATACTAAGAACCCAACCAGAAGGTGTCTTAGAACTAAGAGGGAGGGGTAAAGTGGAGTACACAGCTGTGTGTGTGTGTGTGTGTGTGTGTGTGTGTGTGTCTCCTGTTCCCCCTCTGCTCGTCTAAGTAATCAATCAAGGTCTCTGGAACTATGAAAATTCTCTCTCATACCACCATACACACACACACACACACACACACACACACACAGAGTAGGTCGATACATCCTGACGCACCTGCTATATATTTGGGTGTGAAAAATGGCAAACTCCCTCCCTCCCTCTCTCTCTCTCTCTCTCTCTCTCTCTCTCTCTCTCTCTCTCTCTCTAAGCACAGTTTACGTTCTCGTGGGAAGCGTCGAGCTGCAGGAAACGCACACCACCTCCGCCCCGGACTTCTCCACAGCAGCAACACTTCCTTCACTTCTACGTACTACCATACCACCATGATAGCTTCTCCCCCCCCCTCCCCTCTCCACCCCTACCTTTCCTCCCCCCCCCAACCGTAACGAACCACTTACCGCCATAACTCACGAGACACCACCATGACTTTCCCCTCATCACCATAAGTACCATGCAATCCCTACAACTCTCTTATGCCACCATAACTTCTTCCTCTCACCATAACTCTAAACGTTACCACTCTAAAACTTCCATGTGGGATCCTAATAGCGACCGACTGAGAGAGAGAGAGAGAGAGAGAGAGAGAGAGAGAGAGAGAGACCCACAGGGTGTTGCCAGGCTACGCAGCCCACACGACCAGCGATAGTGATGATAAACGGGAGGGTATGATAATGTGGGTGATGATGATGATGGCGATCGCAGTAGTGATGATGATGATGATGATGATGGTGACAGAAATGGCGGAGAAGATGATGAAGATGACGGGCATCGTGAAAATGAGGGTCATGTCGATCACGATGGTGACGGGAACGGTGGGCATGATGACGATGAAGGGTGGCGACGGGAAGGAACAATGACATTGAAGATGAAGGCATCGTAGATGGAAACTGGGACTGCAGTGAACATGATCATGGTCGACTGTGATGGCGAGAGAAAAATTAAAGAGAGAAAATGACGACAGCGTCGGGGAATAGAGGCAATGAACACTCTGACGTTACACAGACACAGACACACACACACACACACACACACAGACACAGACAGACACACACACACACACATACACACAGACAGACAGACACACTCAAACACACAGACAGACAGACACACACACACAGACACATACACACAGACACAGACACAGACACACACATACATACATACATACAGACAGACAGACAGACAGACAGACACACACACACACACAGACACACACACAGATAGACACACACACACACCCGGGTAAATCCGCCCCATACACGCCATACAGACGCTGTAGGTCCAGACCATGTGCCCGGAAGTGCCACTGACAAGAGCCCGTGCCCGGGTTCGACTCCACGCGAACCTTTCCAGCTAACGCAGAGCAGTGTAAATGAGAGATGCTTAGCCATCAACTACAACAGAATCGACGTAAATGAAGTTAGTGGTCCCCTGAGCGAGACGGCACGACCCTCGTGTGCACACGACGGCACGACCCTCCTGTGCACACGACGGCACGACCCTCGTGTGCACACGACGGTACGACCCTCGTGTGCACACGGCGGTACGACCCTTGGGGGATGGATAATATGATATGGCCTGGCCTTTGAGCTGACCCCCCTCCCCCCTCCTCAATCTAAGCGTGCCGTCGCGCCTCAGGATCGGTACCGTCACGTCGTGCCCAAGGGGGTGATGGGGAGAGGGGGAGGGTCGTCGTCGTACGACCGCGTTCACGAAGGTCCAACCTCTGGTGGCATCCAAAGTAGTAGTACTGTGATGAGGGCGCCGACGGATGACGAAGGAAAGACGCGGCTCGGTGATGGAGTGGTGTTGGGGGGAAATCCAGCCAGCTTGGAGGTGACGAGTGATGAGTAGGCGTCCACGGTCACGACATATATGGGGGAGAGAGAGAGAGAGAGAGAGAGAGAGAGAGAGAGAGAGAGAGAGAGAGAGAGAATATATATATATATATGAGGTGACGATAGGACGCCTCCATGCCACGAGTGATGACGGTGACGATGACGAAGACGGACGGACGACGGCCAAGACCTGATGGCCAGCCCCAGCAACCAGGTGAGGTGTAGGGGCAACACTAGATAAAAAGACTCGCTGGGCTGTGTGGAGACACTGGACGTGTTATACAGATCACACAGACTCCTTTCCTCTCCCACACAGACTCTCTCTCTCTCTCTCTCTCTCTCAAATGACTGAGACGTAATGGCAGCGCCTGGCGCAAGTTATTCTTTCTTTCTTTCCCTTTTTTTATGGTTCCTCCCCCCACAGGCGGAGGTGTTTTTCTTACACGGTGAGTCCGCCGCTCGTAAGACAATTACGTGTCGACATTCTTGCACTGGTGCGGTTTGTAGAGAAGGGCGTGGTATACAGCCAAAGCCTGGGCGGCGTTTGAAGATGATGACGGGAGAGAATGCTGGTGGTGGTGGTGGGGATAGGTGGTGGAGGAGGGCGGTGGTGAAGACCCTGTTGGCTACGACGGGCGATGGTGGTGACGGGTGGACGGAGGACGGGCAGGACGTGTTGGTGGTACGAAAGGCAACGTTCGTAACGTGGTGGTGGTGGCGAGGTGAGGTGCGTGAGGTGACCCATCTCACGCACCTGCAAGCACGCACGCACGCACGCCGTGAAGCCACCACAAGCATCATGACATCACTGTGACTCCTATGCCACCACCACCACCACCATACTGGCAGAACCACCGCGCTACTACCATCACAACCATTATCATCACTACTAACCTATCATGACTGTGATGTGACTGCTCGCGCCTTTTCCAAGGTGAGCGAAAAGTATGTTTTATATAAAACCCTCAGACCCGCCGCATCGCTCTCGCTCTGCCAGCTTTTCCCGTCTCGGCGGCGAACTCGAGAGGAAGTTCATTTTCTGTGCGTTCGTAAAACACACACACACACACACAGTGGTTGATACCCGTTTTCTTTTTATGCTACCTGCGGTGGATGTCACGGACCACCGACACGAGGTGGTGTACGGTGTGGGGAGGCACACGTACCTTTCTCGTGTCAGGGAGATTTGACGTGCTTCATAATGGCCTTAGCTCTGGACACACACACAGACAGACAGACAGACACACACACACACACACACACACACACACTTACACACACACGAACGCAAAATACAGCACTGGGAAGTGTTGTGAAGCGTCAGTCTAACGGGCACGGGTTCGAGTCCTGGACAAAAGAGCACAGCCAACCCAAGCTGTTCATCCTCCCATTTTAGGACCCGGTCGATGAATGGGTACCCGATGTACGTAAGCTAGGGTGCGGATGCACGTATGTAATACGTAAAGCTAAGAGACGGGGGGCAAACACGAGTGTACAACTCCCTTCCCAGTAGCACACCAACAGTAGGAGGGAGGGAGGGAGGGAGGGAGGGAGGGAGGGAGGTGGAAGCGTGGCGCCTGGCTGTTCAGCAGTCGTAAGTGTGGCCTCAAGGAGTCTCCCTCCCTGCCTCCCTCCCTGCCTCCCAGGCCACACCACCACCACACCAGCTGGCTACACTTCCTCTCGCCACACCACTTCCTTTCAGGCTTCACGTCCATAAAACACTGGCGATGCCACGCTTATTTACGACTCTCTGCTCCTCCGCCATAAAGGCGCCTTTTTTCAGGTACCTGCCTCTGTGCGTTACGTCAGAAAGGGAGCCTCCGTCGTGCAGACGGTTGGCGACGGAGGAGGAGGAGGAGGAGGAGGAGGAGGGGACGGAGGCGCACTTGCAGTTCACCCCTGGTAGGTACTTCCACCATGCCTACTGGTCGGTGGCCCAGTCCTCCTGCTGACGCTGGCCTGCCTTAGGGGCCAACCTCTGAGCCGGGCCAGCAGGTCCCCTCCCCCCACTTCGTCCGTAGTCAAGCGACTCCCAGTTTGAGGAGGGCGAGGAGGAGGAGGAGGAGGAGTGTGTATGTGTGTGGAGACGGGAAGCGTGTGAACGCCAGCGAGCGCGGCAGTGTCTGTGATGATCACACGACCATTACCGTCTCACCTGTGACCTTGCCTGACCCGGTAAGTCACCAGCCTCGGGCACCTCCACCTGCCCCACGCACTCTCGCCCCTCTCCCCGCCGTGGATACCGTTTAATTCACCTTGCGCGGGGGAGGAGCGGATGCGTCCTTGGTGCGCATCCCCTGAGGGTACCCGCTGTCTCAGATTTGTGCCTGGGGGCGGTGCGCCACATCCGGCCCTCCGCTACCCCGCTATAAGGCCGTAATTAGCTTTTTGACACAAGGGGATAAGACACTTACGTCACGTAAATCCTGGTGATAATTGACCACATCCGGTGCTGAGCTCAGTGCTCTCCTCCCCCCCCTCCCCTCCACCACACACACACACACACACACACACACACACACACACACATACACCCCTCCCCCCCCCCCCAATGCACTGTGACAGCTTAATTCTTCTTCACGTGCCCTTTTCCCCCTTAGCCTCCAACGCACACCCACCCTCCAACATCCTACCCTGAGGGAGGCGAGGGCGGAGGCCCCTTGGCAGACGCTGTAGTTTCTGGCGTTTGGGAGGACGGACCTGCGCGACGCCCTCCCTGTGGGTATGTCCTGAGCCAGATTTTCCCACGGAGTGAGCGGTGTTCCCACGGCGGCAGGTACTACCCCCCCCACCACCGCTATACTACCCCCTCCCCCCAACCCCAAACACCCCCCTCCCCTATACGCCACCCCCAACCACTCACCTGCCCTGGCCGTAGCCACAACTGTTGCGCGCCTAGAGCCATGGAGGGGGACGATAGGTGCCGTGGAGGGGCCCGGTACATTCCTCCATAACCTGAACCTGATGTACCCCTGGTCTCCAGTGACACACACACACACACACACACAGGGAGGGAGGCCTGCGGACTCCGACGGCGGTGGCGGCCGTGGACAGGATCACGCCCCTTCAGTTGAACTATGCAGGAATGTTCTCTTTGCCATAACTGCGATGCACTGCAGGTAACACGCACGCGCCCGCGCGCCTGCCCACACACACACACACACACACACACACACACACACACACATATACAACTGGCGCGAGGACGAGCAAGCACACATGTACACACAAGCTAGCATATCAGCTTTTTCTGTGCTACAACTGGTAGCTAATATCTTTCTCCAGTAAAGCAATTACGTCTTGAGGCTTCTAATCTTGCCACACTTTGTTGCTGCAGAGGGACGTAATGAACATCTTAACGTAACCCGGAGAGTACGACGAAAAGACTACTTTTTTTTTTGCACGACGGCACGATCTCTTCTGACCTGAAGAGCAGAAGCCGGTCCAACGTATCCAAAAGGTCGCATCGTCGCGCTCAAGGGTCGTGCTATCGTGCTCGAGAGAGAATCGTTCCGTCGGTGGTCGAAGAGGATTGCCCTAAACGGCCGCGGTGCGCAAGGTGCCTTCCAACAGCCACTGCCATCGCTGTCTCAAGTTCACTGTCAGCAGGGACGCCGCGCCCCACACACACACACACATACACACACCAGTGCCGCCCCATTCCTCTCCACTAATACCATCCGTCTTACGCCACTCCCACCCTCTCCCATTCCCTTACACCACTCTCACCGACCGCTCCTTCCGTTCTGTCACTCTCCCATGCTTCCGACAACTCTCTCTCTCTCTCCTCTCCCACTGTCCTTCCTCGCCCCAAGCCCTACTCTCACCCCTCTACTGCTCTTCCGTTCACTCTTCCGTACAGACACTCCCCACACTTACCCTCGCCTTCTCGCACCCTGAATCCCAGTCATCCACACCCGTTACTTGCAAAGGTGTAGCGGATACACACACACACACACACGCCCTCCGAGGGGACCAGGGCGTGGCAAGAGCGTGGGTCCGTCCAGCTAAAGACACAAGACACACGCACCATCGCCATATCCACCACCCGAGGCCCTCGCGTCTGTTTCACGCGTTCCCCTCCTGCACTTGTAACCTCGCTCAGCTATACCTCCTCCGCTAACAGCCCGGAGTACTCACTCACTCCTCTTGCGTCCACCGGCGAGGAATCAGAACGTCTCCCTCTGCCTCCCGCCAGCCCCGTACGACCGAGGCGCGGAGGAGCAAGTGTCCAGTCATCATCCGATCCGTCGGAAACGGTACACTCACCGGGAGCTGATATTTTCTCCTCACATTTTTCCCTGGTTGCCCACCTCAAAGGTTGCGGTGGCACGACCTCCTCCCCTCCCCCCCCCACCACCCCACCCTCGAAGCTCCTGCCCTGCCCTGCCTTAGCCTTAGCCTGGCCTGGCCCGACCCCCTTGCTCCTGGCCTACATGTGGACTGTGAATGAGTCCTCTCCACCTGTCCTGGGAAAGTTGTGCTTCTTGGATCCCACGTCCGCTCTCCGGCTCACTCAAGCTCATCCTCGCCACCACCACCACCGCCGCCACCGCCACCCACAGAGCCCACACACACACACACACACACACACACACACACACCTCCATCCCTCTCCAGTACCTGTCACACCAAGAAATTCTCTCGTCCTCACAATTAAGGGACCCTGTCACATGCACGTACGCGCGAGCCAGACGCAGGTTTATCGGGCCTCACACTGAACAGCGGAAATACTCTCGTGTCGCTTCAGTAGTGTGAGGTGCAAGGATATTTAAGAGGGCAAACGCGCACACCCGTGAGGGTTTAGCAAGAACGGGGTTCAGAGTGTAGAGAGGACCGCTGGAAAAGCCAGCAGCGGTCCAGACACTCCCAACACCCCTTTGGAAATGTGTCCAGACGTCCCTGGAAATGTCCCTGGCGTTATGGAGTGTTTGACCCTCGCCTGGAGGAGTGCGCTCGGCCTCTCAGTGCTGCCCTGAGTACTCTCTCTCCCTTGCCCGTACGGAGAGGATGTTAATATTTGAGATAGATATATAGATAGATAGATAGATAGACAGACAGATAGATAGATAGATAGATAGATAGATAGAGAGAGAGAGAGAGAGAGAGAGAGAGAGAGAGAGAATGTAGTCATATGCATATATACTCCCTATACATTTTGTATTTGATATAATTATGTAAATAATAACACAAACACGTAACCTGAACTGTTCTAAATTATTTGCTTCAGATGCATGGTAGAGATGTTATTACCAGACGAAGGTAAACATAAATCCCAATTTCTCAAAATGATTTTTTTTTTCTCTCTAATTTTTAGATTTACATTCGAACGGAACCTGGGGCCTTTTTTTCTTTATTTTTTTTTTCAGGGGTGAACTCTGAAGCCTGTTCTAAAGATAAACTTGAAGCAGCTAAGAGCACTTTCTTTCGTCCTGGAAATAGAAGCACTCGGGAAGAGAAGAGAATTAAGTGTGATGCCATTTTTAGAATGACTTATATTCAGCGCCGTCGTCGCCATCATGAGTGGAAAGAGACAGAACCCTCACAACGCGTTCCCCCGGTTCTGTTGCACTGACACCATTTCCGACACCTGCAACAACAGGTGTTGGAACACAAAAAATACCCCCCAAAACGTCTCTCAGTCTATTACAATGACACCATTTCCAACACCTGTAAAACAGGTGTTGGAAACAGAACCCACCAACACGTGTCTCAGTCTATTACAGTGACACCATTTCCAACACCTGTAAAAACAGGTGTTGGAAACAGAACCCACCAACACGTGTCTCAGTCTATTACAGTGAAACCATCTCCAACACCTGTAAAGACAGGTGTTGGAAACAGAACACCCTTCCCAACACATGCCTCTGTCTATTACAGTGACAACATTTCCAACACGTGTAATGACAGGTGCTGAAAAATGATGTCACATCAGTAGAGAGTGAGAGAGGGGGGACATGTCTGGTGGGGAGAGGGCTGGGAGGGGTTCTCCTCCTTTTCCCCTTCCCATCCCTCCGTCGTCGTGACGCTGGGACGACGTCATCCTAATAATGCCAGGCAGCCAAATTCTGCCGCGTCAGGACTTCGTGTTAATTGAGGAACTCGTATCTAACGCGTCTCTCATCACACTTTTTGCGGGGAGCCTTAATGAGGACCGTTCGATTTTGTGGGCGAGATCCATTGTCGAAAGGCTTCGGCCGCGAGCTCTCAAGTCTCGCTTGATTATTATTCCCCCCCGAGGGAAAATAAATCCGTAAGTAGTGTGTGGTAATACGTACGGCACAAGGCTGTTTTAGTACATCCAAATAGCGTGTGGTGCTGTATTTGTAGTCTACTGTCAAACGAAGACTGAAAATATGGTGCCAAGGATTGTTAAAGATTAAGAGAGTCGTTTATGCAATATTTTGCTCGTCTGAAGGCAAATTTGACCAGAGTGTGTTTGATGCATGTTAATGTCTTCTCCTTTCGGATCTAAGATAATGAAGAGAGGAAAAAAGAAGTTTTTTTTTTTTTTCATCGCGGAAAAACGTGAACACAGACTCGTGCAATGTTAAACGTGCGTCAAGCTGGGGTAAAAGCTTTTATCATTCTCGTCAGTTTTCTTTTTTTTTTTCTCCTCCTCCATGCTGGTTTCTTGCATCTATTTACTTCATTTTTCACTTTTTGTTGCTGTTGCTATCCAGCCTCCGTTTTGCCCTGTGGCTGGTAACGAGTGGCCAGTCTTTGTGCGGTGGCTGTGTGGCTGGATCTCATTGGAGCGGTTCGCCGGACCGCATTCGCTTACGTACATCCCTTGCATTTGTTTCGCGAGTGGAGTTGGATTATCTCCGTTTCCCCTGGTGGACGTGTGGTTAGCCGATCTGGGCGGGTCTGTTTCATGTGTTCGTCATTTATACCTAAATCTACATCATGGATACGTGTTTTCCGTCTTGATCTAAAAAAGAATTAGATGAAATTAAGAGAATCTGAAGTGTTTCAAGTGGCCTTTGCGCCCAAGAGCGAAATACTGATGTGTTGAGTGTGTGTCTGTGTGTATGTTTGTGTTTGATTACTATTTGTCTGTTACTGGGAGAGAGTTTTACACTTATGTTGCTCCGTCTCTTAACCTTGTGTGTATGTATATACCATATCTTCCCTCTTTGGTGTACACACACACACACACACACACACACACACACACACACACACACCAGCTTAAGCCAGGTTCCCATTAATCGGCCAGCCTCGAGGGGATGATGAACACCCGGGTTGGGTGTGGGCTGACTGCCGCGCCCAGGATTCGAACCCATGAGGGTCTGACCCCGAGCTGGCCCGTGTTCAGTAACGCTAACCGCTACAACACAGCAGGGCTAACCGCTCTCTGTCTGTCTGTCTGTCTTTCTCTGTGTATGTGTGTGTGTGTGTGTGTGTGTGTGTGTGTGTGTGTGAGTGCATGTGTGGTTGGAGGGAATACCGTGGATCCGCTCTTTGATATATTCCTCCGTCCGTCAGTCTGTTTCGAATTCGCTTCGAAAATCAATAGAGAGATTTTGACCAAACTTTGTGGAATGACTTGGGCAGGGAGAGTGCAGACGCTTTAATATGTAGCAGATTGCCTCATCCCAGGAAGGCTGCGGGGGACATCACGGTTCCATCACAGTCTATTACTCTCGTAACTAATGGGAAGGCAGCAGAGGTCAGTGGCTGGTCCTACTGACAAAGAACTCCTCTTCCTCCTCCTCCTCCTCTTCTTCCTCCTCCTTCTCCTCTTCTTCTTCTTCTTCTTCCTCTACTCTCGCCTGTCCCTCATTACCGCAACTTGGAGTACTTTCTCCCTATATCTCCAACGACATCTCCACCACCTATCTCCACCACTTCCTCCACCAACGCTTCTCCCACACAAAATCTAGACCAACACGGACCATAACAGTTTCTCCCACACCTCCCTTTCCAGTCCTTTCCATTACAAGTTCACCTCCCGATACTCCTCCGTCAACACCCTCCCTCTCACCACTACCTCACTGTACTATATTACCTCATCCTCTCATAACCTTCTCCCTCACAAATCCTTTTTATTATGTCACCTCTTCACCCCGTCTAACTTTTCCTACTCCAACTCCTCCTCCTACTCTTCCTCCTCCTCTTCCTCCTCCACTTCTCCTTTCACATCACCAATAGTATTTTCATCTCCTACACCTATTCAACCATTGGTACGCCATCTTCTCTCTCCTACATCCCTAATCTGTACATGTCTCCAAGTTCCTCGCCTGCTCATCCCTTCTCTAGAGTTAGGAATATTGATAAAGCACGTAGCGCCATGTCGTCTTTTTGTAACACTCTATGTTATTAATGTCTAGGTTTCCGTATGCATGTAGTAAAGCATGATGTTCGGATTGGCAGCATGCGTTTGCATGCATTCACAAGTGTGGGAACATATGTCTCTAGGTATGCATGTATATATGAATGCATTGTATGTGCCTATGCGTGTTTGACTCTATGTGCACAAAGGTCTCATGTGCACGGCCGGAAATTTCTTAGAAATGTGTCGTTGCTATGGCTGGAGGTGGGTAAGGGATGGGTTAAGTATAATGAAAATCTTTTTAAAAGAAAATGCATGATATGATTTCTTGTTACTTTATGCAACATATCGCTTCTGTTATCGTATATGGATGTGTAAATATGATATATTTTCAGTAATAAGGATTTCGAAGGACCCAGTTATGTGATAATCCCTGTGTAAAACTACATGATCTTAGAGATAATTCTCAAATGTAAGCGAGAAGATGCCAGCAACAAGAAGAAGGCCTACAGTCCAGTTCCCCTCGGGGAGAAACGTGCAGATGGTATCTGTTGTAATCGTGATGGATCCGACAGTATAAGATTAATCCAAGGGACTGACGCCAGGAGAGGTAAATGATACCAGAACTTGAGATGTGACGTCCCAACTTCGCCTGACATCTCCAGGAACTAATGGGTAACTTAGGGACGCCTCAGAAGCGAAGTTATCTGGATACATTAATGTGCAGGAGCAGGGTAGTGTGCGACACATGTTCCCCTGCTCTTATGAACAATTCAGTGTGGAAGGAATTTGTGCATTCTACGTACAGTCAGAAATGCTGTTAAGCTGCTGTCGTACGATACCAATAGGCATATAACTGTGAGAAAAATGATGGCAGTGCACAGTCAAAACGAGATCTGACCGGGAATTTCCATGAAATGGCCGAGTTTCTAATTGGACGATGAAAGTATAGTATTACTGCTCGTGCGGAGTTATGGGGCAGCGGACTTGTAGCTTGTTCCAATATGTAAGTGGTAACCTCTAGATAACTTTGCTCATCGTCCAGACACGCTGCAGCCCACGCGTCTGCTCTCTGTGAGCCAGCCAGACCATTGCTCAATCCGAAGACCATCTACTGTCTAGACGATCGTCGTTGTGGCTCTAAGTCACCACCGAACTGTACCGTTGGCAGCAAATAGTCTACATTCACTCGCATAATAACCCTCTCACATACTCAGAGGGGGAATCTAATTCCCAGAGTAGCAATGCTCTGATGGTGAGTCTTGGGCTGAAGAGGACAGAATGCCTTTACGTGAGAGGTTAATCTTGGCGGATGATCATGATGAGGTCTTGGATCTACTTAGAACCCCGGGCAAGTCTGCTGCTGCTGCTGCTGCTGCTATTCTCGACGTAAAATCTTCATTACTCAGCAGCTTCCCTCTGTCTCCTCCTCCTCCTCTTCCTCCTCCATCTGAATGATTACCTTGTACTCCCACATTGCTTGGCGCTAATAGCATTATAATTATTCACACCCTTACCCCGTTATTCCTTCTTAATTCTTTTTATGGGGAAGTACGACTGACATCAGTGACATAAAATGTAGTCCTCTCCTGTTTTACTTAACTCGCTTTTACTCTCTTTCTCCTGGGACCCATACCCTTTAGACTAAAGTGTCCATCTCATCGACTTTTTGACACTGACAAACGCGCCAACATCCGTCTCTTAGCTCCGTAGCCGTCGCCCTAAGCACATGTGTATATTTTCTATCTCCACATACTTTATAATTTATAATCCATAATGGTATCTATGACTTATTGTCCATGATGATACTTTAAGATTTACTGTTCGTAATATCCCCTACTTTCGTTGATTAACATTCTGCTGCATAACGAAGAGTGTTGTTTTGACCTTTACATTAATTAATTTACGATTATATTCAACTGGACTTTATCTTGCTAATTCTCGATAGTTACCTTAACGAAAAATCAAGTTTGAGACTGTGGAATATTCATAAGACAGCGTTAATTATTAGAGATTGGTTCTTGGAAATAGAATTAATAAGTCACAGCTACTCTCGGTGGATTCAAGTTTTTATCTATTACTTCTAGGAGAGAGGCCAAATATCTCTATAATTTTTGCACTCTGTCGTGTGTCCCGAACTCCCTTGTGGATGCAGTGGATTATTATGATGATAATTCCCGAAATATCCCGATGACAATATTCTCGTGCGATAATAATACCTGGGAGAGACCACATCTTGGGAGTATTCTAATGCGATCCTGCCCGGAAGGGATCACGTAATGACAGTACCCAAGTGCGACAGCGCCTGGAAGGGATCCAACCTCGATTTTAGTCTTCTGATGTGACAGTGCCTTTAAGGGGTTACATCATAAGAGTATTCTCGCGTGACAGTGCCTGGAAGAGATGCAGCCACGACAGTATTCCAGTCTGACAGTGCCTGGAAGGGGATCACACCACGAGAGTGTCCTAGTGCGACAGTGCATCTGACACGTGAACCACTAAATCGGAAATTGATAACGGGTATCGAACAACCTCATCTTCGGAATCGTGTCGACTTGAGTGACTCAAGTCGCCCACACGCGTCACACAGTGACTCGTCTCGTATAGACACATACACGAAACAGATAAATCAGTTTAGAATTATCTTTTTTTCCTCTTTTTTACAACTCTGCCTTTCCTTTAATCTACCGTGTGATTTGCATGAAATAAACGTCACACCCCCAACGAACGAAACCATGTAATTAGCGTTTTCTCATTACTCAACAAACCTAAATACTAAAAAAAGAGAAACACTCATGATAAATGATTTATGAAAACTGTATTGGCGTCAGCATATTTCCCTCCGGGACCACTTGGCGCCACTCGGGCATCGGTCGGTCGGTCGGTCATGTCAAAGTATCATCACATACGCCTGAAACTTTTACTTCGCTGTTCACTGTCGATGTTTTGATGCCGGGTCAATAATTTCTTCCCCACCCCACTCACTCCTGGCCTGCAACATACCGCCCTGATGTTTGGTATCTATATTGATAAGGGCTCCAGCCTAGTCGAGCGTGCTGCCATTTTTTTGTTTTATTGTTTCCGAAAATCGCAAATGCAGGACCGATGTATGAAAAGTTTGTTGGGGCTAACCTCCGCCAGCGAGATTGCTTCTTTGTTTTTCACTAGTATCGCCGCCGCTCTCTGTTGATTTCACCGTTGTATCTGCGTCATGTGTATTCAAAATCCTTTAAAGGCCAAAAAACGAAAATGCTGTTATTCCGTGCGAAGGGAACGAAGTCAAAAAATCGCGTATTCTTATATATATATATATATATATATATGTGTGTGTGTGTGTGTGTGTGTGTGTGTGTGTGGAGAGAGAGAGAGAGAGAGAGAGAGAGAGAAAGAGAGAATTTGGAGCGATGTGGTATACAGGGGGCGACGTGCTGTTATTAGGTCGAACCAGGGAATGTGAAGTGGTCAGGAGGAACCGCGGAAAAGATCTGCAGTCTGATTAGGGTGGGTAAGAGGGGTCTTGGATATGAGTCAGTTGCTGTTTGCCCATGACACAGCTCTGGTGGCAGGAGCGAGTGAGAGACTGCAGATGCTGGTGTCTAAGTTTGGAAGAATGCGTGAAGGGAGGAAGGTGAGAGTTAATATGAATATAAATAAGGTAATGAGGTTTAGCAGGGACGAGAGAGAGAGAGAGAGAGAGAGAGAGTCACTTCATTTGGAGTGCGAAGAAAAGTGCCGAAGGAAGATGTCATCTTTGTCCTGCTGGTGTGACTCGGGTATTATATGGACAGTCTACTCCTTCGATGCCTCATTAACTGGGTTTACATATCTCTGCCTAATACAGGGAAATGAGGAGACCTACATAACTGCTATTAGCTACAGTAAAAGCTTAGGACAGTGCACACCTGCACAACATATCTTATGGCGTCACTTTTCATCATCTTGACGTATGGACTGCCCTCTCATTTCCAGGCTCACCACAAGATACTGTAATTGACTCGCATTACCTTTGGCTTGCTGGAGATGCTACTTGGACATAGACCCTTCCAAAACAATTTAATTGACTGAGCTCTAACTTCGGACCCGAAGGGTTAATAAAAACGCCAGAAATAAACAAATAGCGTTCCAGTTCTCGTTCTTTTAGTTAACTCTGTTCCTCTGCTCATGTCCTCATCCGTGAATCTTCTTATTAAAGAGAGAGAGGGAGAGAGAGAGAGAGGGAGGGAGAGAGAGGCGGTGATTTGCCCTGAATCTGCGATAGCCAGGCACACCAGTCTCCCGGAGGGCTCATGGGCCGGAGGCATTCTTTGGCCAGCCAGCCAGCCCCAGCCCAGCCAGGCGCCCTTCAGCGGAATGGACCGGGAGATTGAGGCGCCGCGGGAACGACCTGCTGAGAGCCGGCGCACAAGACCGCCATCCTCGTTCGAGCGTTTTGTTTGATCGAAACCTTTTGACGGGGGAATTGCCGCGTCCTGCAAACGATTTCATGACGTGGGTTTTCGCTAGCGGCTGATGCTCCCAAGGAGGGATCCGGAGGGCCCAAGGACCCACGCAGGACCAGCTGGATGAGGCCACTCGCGTCGGAGGGACGATGCAAAGCTTTAATGGTAAAATATAAAACTGAAGAGTGTATATATATATATATATATATATATATATATATATATATATATATATA